>APFE031139188.1:16845-44082 GCA_000404065.3 Pinus taeda | reverse complement strand
AATCAATTAATTTAATTCTTTATGTATAATTTCATTTTATATTTATATATTTATATTTTGTTTTATTAAGAATTAAACCATTAATTTAATTCAACTTAATTAATATAATTAATTAAATTAAATTAAATTAATTAATTAATTTGCTTTAATTAATTAATTATTCAAACCTTCGAAATGGAAGACCCTTTTTTGTTCTTATGCTTCCAAGGGTCCGAGGGGGTTTATTTGTCTGATCAGGGGGAGCCAATTTCCACTGATTTCACTCCCATTGTCCCCGTTGAGGTTCTACGGAAATTTCATAATATCAATGGCCTCTCTGATTTTCATTTTGTGATAGTTGTCCTCTCTTGCAATTACCTTGGCTTCTTCCAAACACATATGATGCTTGGTCTTGGACGAGTGCTCTGCAAGGGCTGATGTACGAGATCTTTCATTCTTTATGTCAGCCGCGTGCTCTTTTAGTCTTATTTTCAGAGACCGACCTGTTTCCCCAATATAACTCTTGCCACATGAGCAATCAATCTTGTACACTCCCTTGAGTTGTTGATGATCAATTTTATCCTTAACCGACCTCATCATTTGCCTTATCGTTCCACATGTTGTAAATTGAGTATCTATGTTCTTCTTCCTTAAAATTTTTGCAATCTTATTGGTAGTCCCTTGGATGAATGGAAGGTAAACTTTCCCATGATTTTCTTTCTTGTCTTCAGGGGGACGCTTAGAGAGGGCCCTGTCCTAAGCCCTTCTTATAGCTCTCTTGATACTCCACTCCTTGTATCCAATGCTTTTGAAGACAGAGGTTAAGTGTTCAATCTCATCCTTTAGGTGATCAGGGTCAGAAATTCTGAAAGCCCTAACAGCTAGGGTGTTCAAGACACCAGATTTCTGGGAGGAATGATGGTAAGAGTCAGCATGAAGATAGCTATCAGTGTGAGTTTTCTTCCTATAGACCTGGTGACCCAAAGTACCATCCTCCTTTCTACTGATCAGAACGTCTAGAAAGGGGATCTTACCATTCTCTTCCAGCTCCATAATAAATTTGATTTCAGAAGATATAGAGTTAAGATGATTGAAGAACCTCTCAAGCTCTGCCTTACCATGAGTCCAATTTAGGTTGGTGTCATCGACAAATCGTTTCCACCATGCTGGCTTCAAGTGGAATGAGTCAAGGGCTTTTCTCTCAAAGTACTCCATGTATAGGATGGCGATAATAGGTGAGAGCAGGGAACCCATGGCGACCCCAGAAATTTGTTCATAATAGTGATCTTGAAAACTGAAAAAAGTGGACCGTAAACAGATTTTTGCCAGCTTCGTTGTTTCAGGATCGGTGGCCATCCTTATAACCTAAACAGCTTCATCAAGGGGAATCTTTGTAAACAAGGATACGACATCAAAGCTTACTAGAATATCATCTTTATCCACCCTTTTATCCCTAATAAGCTTTACAAAATCAGTTGAGTCTTTTATAAAAGAGTCTGTGTTACCAACCAGGGGTTTCAGGATCTTAGCAACATACTTAGCTAATTCATAGGTAGGGGAACCAATGGTGTTAACTAAGAGGTACCCCCTCCTTATGGATTTTTGGTAATCCATAGATTCTAGGAATAACCTCACAGGAGGGAATCAGCTTCTTTTTTATTTTATCCTCTAAGTTGATTTCCATGATGGCATATTTATTATTGAGAAACAATGGAAAATCCTAAACATACCAAAACCTAACCCTAGGAGATGAAGTGCCAAAACTATAGGCCTCGTTTAGGTATATTGGTACATCAACTTCCCGAGGTCGTAACTTTGGCATACGATCTTTGTTTAACATGCACAATACCTCATTAGAAATATATATCCAATGACTACAAATTTTGAATACAAATAATTCATGTTTGCCTAGTTTTCCCAAAAAATGTTGTTTAGGGCTTCAAAACGACTATGGAAGTTCAGGGCCCGAAAAACTACCAAAAATTGTAAATTGTGCTACAATTAAGGAAACTAAAAACTGAAAGAGATAGTTTTGGGGGTCCAAGTGGAATAGGTGAGGTGGCCACCAATATCCACCTAGATCAGTCCTCCCCCCTTAGGAAGCAATGGTCCCCATTGCGTTGAATGCCTCCATGATATGGGGAAAATTCTATTGAACTTGGCCCCTGGTGAGCCACTTGCCTTGGTGCAGGAGTTGGCCAGCTTTGACAACCCGATATAGTTGGATCTTTTGTTGGCAAGTATTCTTGATCTGTGTGTCCATGATATGATCATTTGTGGCATGGTCCATGTAGTTTGGGTTTAACTTTGTTGGTGTGAGTTGTTCTACAATGTCTGATGTGTCCAATAATGGTGGGAAGTATGGTCGAAGGCGGTTCACATTGAACACTGGGTGTAGGCCAAGGAATGTGGGAATGATGAGCTCAAGTAAATTTTCTACCGCAGCCTTGGTAATGGTGTAAGACCCATATCAGAGTGGGCGAAGCTTGCGATGGGGTCCAGCGAGGCGCTCCTTCCGCAAATGTAGCCAAACTTTGTCGCCCACCTGGAACTTGTGCGGAACCCGATGTTGATCATGGCATTGCTTATACTTAGCATTAGTTGTGTCCAATATATCATGGACCTGCTGGTGGATGTGTTGAATGCACTCAATGAAGCTGAAGCAATGGTCCCCATTGCATTGAGTGCCTCCATGAGATGGGGAAACTTCTACTGAACTTGGTCCCTGGTGAGCCACTTGCCTTTTGGCAACCCAATGTAGTTGGATCTAATAATGGATTTGAGACTTCTGCGATCAGCATTTTGTGTGGTTATATCTTCCGGATCCATCGCATTTTGTTGTTTTATGTATCGACGTTTTGAACCATCCTTTGTGGTTCATCATCAGGAATTTAGATGTGTGAAGAAGTCAGAGAAAGATGAGTGATAAATAAATAAAGGTTATGGTAGGTAGTGTAAAGAGCCGACAAGTTTTGATGAAAGTAAGGTTTTTAATTAATTTATAACTAATTTAATTTAGTTTAAATTTAAATTTAAATTTAATTATTTTTTGTTTTAATTTATTATGTTTCATTTATATTTTAATTTTGATTTAATATAATTTAATTAATTTAATTCAATTAATTATTTAATTTTAATTATTTAAATTTATTTAATTATAATTTATTCAGTTTATTTTATTTTGTTTTAATTTAATGTAATTTATATAATTTAATTAATTTTAGTTTGATTTAGTTTTAATTTCTATTTTTTATTTTATTTTATTTTATTTTATTTTAAATTATTTTTTTTTTTTATTTTATTTATTTTTGTATTTTATTTTAGTTTCATTTTTTTTTTTATTTTTAATAGTATAGTTAGGTTAACTTAATGGATTAATTATTTAATTTTATTTAATTTAATTTTAATTTTAATTTTATTAATTCTAATTTGCTTTTAATTTAATTTATTTTATTATATTTTAATATAATTTTATTTTTGAATTAAATTAAATTAAATTAAATTTTAATTTTAATTTTTTTTTAATTTTAATTTGTTTAATTAATCATGATTATTTATTTAATTAGTTTATAATTTTATTTTTATTTTTATTTTATTTTAATTTAATTTAATTAAATTTTGATAGTAGGGTTAGGTTAACTATTGGATTAAACGACATTGAATGAGTTTAATCTTACTAAAGTTTTTGAGGAGTGAAACATGAGGACCAAGAAGCAAAGGGGTCGGGATTTGTCTAGGATATGGTGGAATCCCCTGTTAGCGTGGGAATCCAATTATCACCTATTTTCCAACCGACATCACGATTTAGGTTATTGGGGTGCTTTCTTATTTTGATAGCTTCTCTAAATTTCCTATGGTGGTAATGCTCTATTTTGGCCACAACACCGGAGTTTTCAATGCAAATGTGATGATTGGTTTTACTAGAGTGCTCAGCCAAAGCTGAGGTTTTGGAGCGGTTATGGTTGATGTCAGCAGCATGTTCTTGGATCCTAGTTAATATAGACCGACTGGTTTCACCAATATATGTCTTACCACATGAACAAGGGACCAAATAAACCCCTTTGTGATGTTTAGGGTCAATAGGATCTTTTACTGATTTCAAACACCTGTTAATTTTTTTCATAGTTTTGAAAGTGGTTTTTATGTTGTTCTTTCTTAAGATGTGTGAAATCTTATCAGTGGTGCCTAGAATGTAGGGAAGGTGAACCTTCCCAGCATAATCATCCCTGTGTTGTTTGTTTCTGGGATTCTCAACTTTCTTGAAAGCATTGATTCCTTGGTGTCTCTTGTATCCATTCTTTTTGAAAACATCCAGGAGGTGGTTCTTTTCTTGCTCAAAATTATCATTATCTGAAATACGTATCGCCCTTGTGGCTAGAGTGTTGAGCACCCCAAGTTTCTGAGCTGGATGATGGCGAGAGTTAGCATGTAGGTAATGTTCATTGTGTGTTTTCTTACGATAGACCTAGTGAGATATTGTGCCATCACGGTTTCCTTGATTAGGATGTCAAGAAAGGGAAGACAACCATTTTCTTCCACTTCCGTCGTAAATTTGATGGAATTTGATTGGTTGTTAAGGTGTTTTAGGAATTTGTTTAATTTTTCTTTTCCATGAGGCCAAATGATAGAAGTGTCATCAACAAATCTTTTCCACAGTTTAGGTTTTAAGGGGGAAGACTCAATGGCCTTGGTTTTAAAATGTTCCATGAACAAATTAGCAATGATGGGAGACAAGGGTGATCCCATGGCCACACCACAAGTTTGTTCATATATCTCATCCTTGAAGCTAAAAAAGGTGGATTTTAAACAGATTTCTACCATTTTAGCTGTGTTAGGGTCAGTGATTTTCTGAACAACATCCATGGCTTCATCTATAGGAATGTTGGTATAGAAAGCTTTTACATCAAAGCTCACTAAGATGTCATCTTGGTCTAGTTTTATATGTTTGATCTCATTAATGAAATAATTGGAATCTTTGACAAAGGAGCTTGTGTTACCCACCAAGGGTTTAAGCTTCTTAGCAAGATATTTCGTGAGGTGGTAAGTAGGGCCTCCAATCGTGTTGACAATGGGTCTAATAGGTATACCTTCTTTGTGAATTTTAGGGGCTCCATATATCCTAGGGGTGTAGGGGTTGGTTTCAATAAGATTCTTAATATTGAGTTCATTGCTTAATTTTACTAAGTTATTGACATTCTTAGAGATCTTCCTTATGGGATTCTTTTTTAATTTGATGTAACAACCAGTATTGGTTAAGTGGTCTAGCATTTTCTCATTATAGTCTTTTGTGTTCATTATAACGGTCACACCCCCTTTGTCCACCTTTAGGACCACAATGTCAGGGTTTTGGTTTAAATTTTTGAGAGCTAGGTATTCTTGTTTTGAGATGTTGCTTCTAGGTGGTTTAGCTTTCCTGAGGATTATGGAACAATCCTGTCTGATGCTTTCTTTAATATTGTCAGGCATGTCCTTGATCCCATATTCTATACTACACAAAATATCTTCTTTGGGGCTAGTGCGTGGAGAAATAGCAAAATTCAAGCCTTTTCCAAGTAAACCTATAGTAACTTTGTCAATATGGGTGTTTGAGAGATTTATTATACTTACTTTTTCATCATTGGAAGTATTTGTCTGACCGTATATTTTGATTTGTTGAGATTCTATTCTATCATTACTCGTGTCATCTATCATGAGATTAATGTCTTCATCGAGGGTCTTATTAGTGTCTTCATTGGGGGCATTATCGTATTTGTTGCTTATTGTTTCATTAATTACAGTTGTTGTCACCGTGGGTTTAACGCATTTACTGGAGATTTCTTGTTGTGTCGCAGATCATTTCTTACTGCTCCTGTTCCTGATGATCTCGTTGTCGTGTGATTTATCGGTCCAGCTCTCGTTGTTCACTGAATAAGGAAACATTGTTTTGATTCCCCTAATTTCTTCGTCCCCTAGATTCGATGACGTAGTATTAGACAAATCTGGTGGCGTGGTATTGTTATTTCCATTGTCTACTTGGAGTTTTTGCGACTGGGGTGTTTCATTTTCCACGTTGGCGAGTGTTCTTGATCTATGTGTCCATGATCTAATCAGTTGTGGCTTGTTGCATGCAGTCTTGGTTTAACTATGTTGGTGTGAGTTGTTATGCAATGTTTGATGTGTTCAGTAATGGTGGGAAGTATGGTTGAAGGCGGTCCACATTGAAAACTGGGTGTAGGCCAAGGAATGGGGGAATGATGAGCTCAAAATCATTATCTCCCACACCCTTGGTGATGGTGTAATTCCCATATCAGAGTGGGTGAAGCTTGCAGTGGGGTCCAACAAGGCGCTCCTTCTGCAAATGTTGCCAAACTTTGTCGCTCACCTGGAACTTGTGCGGAACTCGATGATGATCATGGCTCTACTTATACTTAGCATTATCTTTGTCCAATATATCATGGACTTGCTGGTGGATGTGTTGAATGTGCTAAATGAAGTTGCTAGCCCTATCGGCTTCATACTCGACATGAGATGAATCTGCCTGAGTAGATGCAAATGGTATGGCCACATTAATGGGACATAATGGCTAAAATCCCAGCCCTAACTGAAAGGGGTTATGGCCCATTGAGTTGTGGAGAGTTATGTTGTAGTTGTGTTGGACATAGGGGAAGCTCTCATCCCATGTGCATGGATTCTTCAAGTTTTACATGCATAAAATGTGTATGATCATCATGCTGACGACATCTGTTTGGCCATCAGTTTGGGGATGGAAAGTCATGGACTTATTAATTTTGGTATCCAACATCGACCAGAGACTTGACCAAAATGCACCTAGGAATTTGTTTTCCCGATCTGATACAATGGACTACAAGATCCCATATCATATCCACACTCGCTCAAAGAAGAGCTTAGTAGTGGCCTCTGTTGTGATACTCTTCTTGCAAGCTACCATAATGGCAATCTTAGAGAATATATCGACAACCATGAAAACTTATTCGTTGTTGTGCTTAGTAGAAGGAAGGCTCGACATGTAATCCATGGAGATAAATTTCCAAGGTCTAATAGGAGTAGGAAAAGGAGTATATAGGCCTTGCTTCTTAATGGTTGCTTTGGTAATGGTACAGGTAGTGTGGGATTTAATGTGCCTCCCAACATCCTGAAGAAGGTTCAGCTAATAAAAATACTTTTGCAGTACTACCACTGTTTTCTCTACTTCAAAATTTCCAACGACCTGACTGTAATGCGCCTCGCAAATAATCTTGGCACACTCACTTGAAGGAACACAGATGTGTCCCAGGTGGCATAAAAATACATCCTAGAGGTGAAAATTTGGAATTTTCTTACCTTCCAGGAGTGTCTAGTATGTGTTGCTGAATTTTGGATTGCTCATGTAAAGATGTGGCCACCCTGAAGTCTCATGCCCATAGGAGTCGAGCATAGTGATCAACGCCATGAATGGTGGTTGGCTGAGGCATTTTGCAGCATTATTGGGGTTTCCATTCTTGTAATTATTGTTCAGATGGAATTGTTACAGGTATGTGGACCATTTCTGATGGCGATTATTCTGCAACTTCCCTTGTGTTTGTATAAACTACAAGGGTTGGTGATCTGTGTGGATGACTATTTCCTTCCCCAAAATGTAATGCTTCCATTGACGGCAGGTCTGCACTATGGAATACATTTCTTTTTCATAGGTGGGATACTTTCGAACTATGTCTGAAAGTGTCTCAAAGTGGTAAGCCATTGGATGCCCCTACTAAGTAAGAACTACACCAATATTATAGTCGGAGGCATCTATATCAATCTCAAATGGTTGTGCAGGTATTGTAATGTGAGGACTGGTGCAGAGTAGATGCACTGCTTCAACTTGAAAAATGCCTTCTGTTGGGTTTTAGACTAAAAGAAATTTTCTTTCGCTCTGCCCTTGGTGACTTGACTTAAAGGCCAAGTGATATGAGGGAACCCCAACATAAACCTGTGATAGAAATTGGCAAGGCCCAGAAAGTTGTGAAGCTCTGTTAGAGTGGTTGGGGTTGGCCAATCCTAAATGACTTGTATTTTGGTTGGGTCCACATGCACACCCTATTCACCAATGATGTACCCCAGATATTGAACCTGGGTCATGCCAAAAGTGCATTTCTCCATATTAGCACACAACCTGTGTTGTCATAAGGTTTGGAGGACTTGTCAAATATGGTGGAGGTGCTCTTCCCAAATATGGCTAAATATCAACTAAATACACCACCACGAATGCATTGGTGAAGGGTCACAAGATGTCATCCATCAACCTCATGAAGGTTGTGGGGGAATTTTTCAACCCGAAAGGCATGACCAACCATTCAAAAAGGCCCTCCTTGGATTTAAAGGCAGACTTCCACACATCAGAGGGTTTGATAGCACCTAGTGATAAACGAGCTTCAAGTAAATCTTACTAAAATACTTTCCCCCCTTGAGCTAGTCTAGAAGGTCATCAATCCATGGGATTGGGTATGTATTCTAGACAGTGATCTTGTTCAATGCCTCATAGTCAACACAGAGTCTCTAGGTCCCGTCCTTCTGTACCAATGCAATCAGGCTCCCAAAGGGTGATGAGCTTAGCCTCATGTTCCCTTTTTGCAGGAGCTCTTGAATTTTCCTATTGATCTCATCGTTCTCAAGAGCAGAGCATTGATAGATCGGTCCATTGGGTAGTGGTCCGATTGGGGTCAGATCAATGGAGTTATTGACCTAATAGTGTAGAGGTACCCTCATAGGCGAGGAGAAAATGTCCCTATACTCCTCCGCGACCTTATTCATCTATTGTTGTTATGCGAAGGAGCCTTGTTTGGAAGTCGTGGCCACAATCTTCTTCTTGCCCTGAGGGAAAATCATAAGGAAAACAAATTTCCTGGTTTGTGAAATGATCTTACTACCTTGCTTTGCAGAGATAAAAGATATGGCAGTAGGCAGGGCTACCTCTGGTATCCTATACAAATTATTGCCCAAAGTAATAATCCTAGACCAAGGTCTAGACTCATATACCGCATGTCGCTTCCACAAGTATGGTTGTCCTAATAATACATCACAAACTTCAAGAGGAGAAACATCACACAATACCTCATCCATGAAGGGATTGATGTTATAGGGAAGGCAGCACTATTGGCTAACACGGAGATCTCATCCTTGGTGAAGCCACCTGATGGTGTATGGTTGTGGATTTGTTGTATTCAATAAACCCAATCGCTTCATGACCTCTGCTAAAATAAGGTTCTTTTGGCTCCCGTTGTCGACAGTGAACTGCAAAGGAGAACCCTTGACCCACATTTGTGAGTGGAAGAGGTGTTCCCCCTCCTCTGGATCTTCGGGCTCATTCTTCTAGATCTTGGTGGTGGCCATGGTGGCATTAGGCTCTGCATCAATGATTTGCTTCTCTTTTTCATTCCCCTTGTTGGGTTCTAACTCAGAGTCAAAACATGTTTCTGATTCGGAAGCCTTCAGCTCAACCACTGGTGACTACTTGGCCTGACACTCACTTTTGTTGTGAGTGGAGCTCTTATGGAACTCACGCAATTTTCCCGTGTCCTTCTTCATCTTCGGCATATTGTTCTTTGTTTGCGGCTTTGGCAGGTTGTCCTGGGTTGCCTGCCTTGTCTTTGTCCTTTTCTCTGCGATTTGGGGGCACGTTTCCCTTGCTTCGGATTCGCAGATCCAAATTCTCACTTCTTCTATTTAGCTTATGCTTAACCTTGACAGCATATTGGTATGTCATGTCGAGCAAGGAGATGTCCAGGAACTCCATCTCATCCTGGATGTATCTGTGTAGACAATCGCGGTACTTGAGTACCAAATGTCATGCAAAATCCTTGATATCTAACTTTGTTCAAAGGGCATGAAAACCATTGGTAAAATCTGGCATGTCTTGGTCTCTTCCCTTCCGTAGAGTGATCCACTTTATGTATTTATCCTCACAGCTCCCGACAGGGTAGTATTGCTCCTTGATGGCATCCCAGAACAAATTCCAAGTGGGTGTAGATGAAAAATAGTGAGGGTGTCCTTTCATCCTTCTTCTCACATTAGGTTTCCCACTAGTCCTTGACATGGGGTGTGGCTTTGAGAAGTGAAATAGTAATATTTTCCTGGTTAGAAAAACCATGAACAGAAGAATATCCTTTTAGGAGATTTAACCATTTATCTATGACATTTGCATCTGGTTTGCCTTCAAAAATGGGAATGTCAAAGTTAACTTGTACCTTAAAGGGTGTGGCACTTCTAGAGTGGTTGTTGGAAGAAGATGCATCGCCTTTGGTTAGGCACTGAAGGATCTGGGCAAAGTTGTCTATCATCGTGTTCTTTTGTTGCTTGAGGGCTTCTTCGAGCAAGATTTTGAAAGTATCTCCTACCCCCTCGTCTTTCTTCTCTCCTGCCATGAGAGGTAGTCGGGATTTGTGAGCCTGGTCTTGCAAAGGTTTGACTAGTTCAAGCCCTAAATCCTTATATCCTAACCTCGTCCCTGGACATGCAAAGAAAAATAGAGAAAGATTAGATAACTATGATACGACTGATCTGAACTTAAACAGGAACGCAACAAATCACAAATATAACCATAAATACATAAAGGCAACATAAATAACAGTTCATTTCATTAATATCAAATACTGAAATATGCTTACAAACAGAATGGAAATAAACTAGCTTGGGTGATGGTAGTTTATCACTGAGAAAAGATGTGGCAGCTACATGCCTCTGAACTATATTACAATGAGACTCAAAGGCCTATTTATTATTGAGAAACAATGGAAAATCCTAAACATCCAAAAACCTAACCCCATTTGGGTAAATTGGTACATCAACTTCTCGAGGTCATAACTTTGGCATACGATCTCTGTTTGACACGCACAATACCCAGTAAGAAAGATCTATCTAAGGATTGCAACTTTCCAATACAAACATGAATCAAAGTCTCATTTTTACCAAGTTTTCCCCAAAAATTTCGTTTAGGACCTCAAAACGGATTTGAAAGTTTAGGACCCAAAAAAATGCCAAATATAGTAAATTGTGCTACAATTAAGAAAACTGAAAAAACTGTAATAGACAATGTTGGGGGTCCAAGTAGAATAGGTGGGTGGCCACCAATATCCACATAGATCATTGAAACTCTATATAAATTGTTGGAAACCACTTTTAGTGTTGGGTACAACATTTCCCTTTTTCTGGAGAGTGGAGCACAAGAAGGAAAAACCCTTGCAGATTCAAGAGAAAAGACTGTCTTGTGGCATCAAATATTAGGACACATCAGAGAGAAGGGAATTAAAGTATGGTATGATAGAAGGTATGTCTAATTACTCTATGGCTTCTAGTTTCTATGAATTTTTTTTATATGGGAAGTAAAATCATGTGAGATTCTCCTCCAGTGTTAAGAGGGTAGATGGAATACTACAACTAGTGCACAATGATGTGTTTGGAGTTGTGTCAGTTCCATCATTGGGTAAATTTGTGTACTATGTGTCATTTATAGATGATTTTTTTAGGAATAAATGGATATATTTCCTTGGGAAGAAATATGAAGTCTTTGATAGATTTAAACAATTTAAGGCCCTAGTGAAGGATTATATAGTAAATAAAATAAAGGTGTTGAGGATGGATAATGGTGGAGAGTTATGCGGGAAGGAATTTTAAAGAGTAGAGTGTGGTATAGCATGGCAGAAGGTTATCCCATACACACCTTAATAGGATGGAGTTGCAGAAAGGATGAATAGGATGTTGATGGAAAAAACAAGCATGCTTAGTAGTGTTGGCTTAGGACAAGAATTTTGGGTAGAGACAATGGATACTGCATGTTAGCAAATATATCATCCTCATCAACGTTGGATGATAATACTCCACATGAGGTATGGACTAGTAATAAACCATCTCCCGCACATCTCAGTGTATTTGGATGTGATGCATATGTACATGTTCCAAAGGAAAACAAAACTAAGTTGGATAGAAAATTTGAAAGGTGCATCTTTATTGGTTATAAATATGGTTTAAAAGGTTACAAGCTTCAGAAACTAGAAACAAAGAAGGTTGTGCACCATGGAGATTCAATATTTACAGAAGTAAAAGATGTTATCAAAATGGGTGTCCTACTAAGGGAGAAAGAACCAAACAAGATAGAGTTTGAACTAAAGGATGATGATTTAGACTCTACAAAAGGACAGGAATCAAAAGAATAAGAGCCACATACTTTGGTTTTGAGGAGATCGGTTTGGGAAAGAAGGCGGCCAGAATGGTATACTCCACCTAATTTCCATTCAAATTTTTCTTTGTTTATTACTGATGATGATCCTAGAACTATAAGGGAAGAAGTGGAGTTAAAGGACGACAAACTTTGGAAAAAGGTCATGGTTGAAGAAATGGTGACCTAAGACAAGAATTAACCTTGGTATCTAATGGAGTTATCAGGTGGAAGAAAGGCCATTAGCAACATATTCGTTTTTAAGTCAAAGTTGAATACGAAAGGAAAAGAGGAGAAATACAAAGCTCATTTAGTAGTAAGAGGTTATTCCTAGGTATAGGGAATTAACTTTAGTCATATTTGTTCTCCCATTGCAAAGTTAACTTTTATTAGAAAAAAATTTATATTTTGTGGCTTTTGGTTTTGAGGTAGAACAGATACATGTGAAGACAAATTTCCTACATGGGGATCTGGAAGAAGATATCTAGAAGAAGTAGCTACAAGGCTTTGTTGTGAAGTGTAAGAAAGAATCGATATGTAGCCTAAAAGATTTATTGTATGGGTTGAAGCAATCACAAAGGATGTGGTATCAAAATAATTATGCATATATATAGGGACTTGGCTTCATAAGAAGCAAAGCAAATCATTATGTGTATTTTTAATTAGTGTTCCAGATGTCGGTGTAGTTGGAAGCTTAATGTAATGGTCTATACAAGATCATGCATTACACATGTAGTGGGAGTACTAAGTAGGTATATGCCAAAACTAGGGAAGGAACATTGGATGATAGTAACGATGGTTTTCAGGTCTCTTTGTGGCACTAAAATTATGGATTTTGATATTAAGGAAGAATGGGACTAGGCAGAGTGTAGGACATACATATATTTGTTGATGCGGACTAGGCTAGAGATTTGGATCATAAAATATCTACAAGTGGGTATGTGTTTAACCTATTTCGAGGAGTTATGAGTTGGATGAGGAAGAGACCATCTTAGTGGCACTTTCAACTATAGAAGCTTAATACATGGTAGCCACTCATGCAAGCAAGGAAGCAAATTGATTACAGAGATTGTGTTGAAGGATGGGGTTAGTACAATAAGCTATAAAGATAGATTTCGACAATCAAAGCGCAATTTTCTTGGCAAAGAACCATGTTTATCATTTAAGGACAATGCATATTAATGTTCAATATCACTTAGTGAGGGAGATGGTCGAAGAAAATAAGGTGTTTCTAGAAAAGGTGGACACTTTGAATAATATTGCATATGCATTAAAAGAAAGTGTAAGCACTAAAAATTTCTCTTTGTGTAGAGAAGTAATGGGCATTATTGCCCTAAACTATTGGCTATGAACTCATATGGCCCCTTCTATGCAAAGAATGCAACGAGAGGGAGAATGTTGGGTACGTGTTATATTATTTGCACAACTTATATGCATCATGAACAAATGGGGGTCCAAGGGGGTATTGTTCATTCCCCCATGGTTTGGGGGTATGTAGGGGGTGGGATCCCCCTTACACAGGGTTTGGGGTAGTGCCCGAAAAGTAATTTTTTGGGCTGTTTTTTACATCCTTTCTTTTTATGTTTTTCGGCCAATGGTTTTGCTAAAAGTGGTTTTGTGGCAAATAGTGGTGTTTCCCATGGTTTTGTAGTTCCAGTTATAGAATTATAGTTTTATTGGCAGTTGATATTCCAGAATATGTATATTGTATTTTAATATATACATAAAATCTAATGAAAAAAAAGCGTGTTGGTTTTCCTAGGGTTTGGATTTCTAGGATAAAATGTTTGTGTAAGTTTGTTTGTTTTCCATTGTATATTTTCTATTTTATTAAGAATCAAATTGCAACGATTAACTTTATAGGGTTAAAACTTATAGGATGGAGGACATTATTTCCATTCTAGATCCAGTGGTAATTGGTCTAGCCAAGGGTAGATATACATGTTCAAACTAAAGACTCAACCCTAGGCATATATCTACATGGTTAGACAAGTTTTCTGTGCATAACTTCTTCCCCAAGAGTAACTTTAACTTGTCATTGCATATCATTCCTTAGGTTGGATTTGATCATCACCACATTGCTCTCTTTCTATTTGATTCTATAGATTATGGTCCTAACCCTTTCCAATTTAATACCCTTTGGATCCCAAATGCATCCTTTTTCAAGGAAGTGTCTCAAACTTGAAGCCACTGGTCGAGTGGCTACAAAATCCATATATGGGAACAAAATATTAAAGCAATAAACTCTACATTAAAGGATTTGGCCAAGCATCATTACCAACCACCCTACTAAGCGATCATTACAATCAAGAAGAAACAAAAATTTCTCTACTGGAAATTGGAGAAATAACAAGTCTCTCAGGAGCCACATCTAGAGGAAAAGTAAATATTTTATCGATATTAGATTGCTCACAGAAGAATAGAAGAAATGGAGACCAAAATCAAGAAGATTGTAGTTGTAAGCAAGAGATAGAAATACCAAAATTTTCCATCAAAAATAAAAAGTGAGGCTTTGGCATAATAATGCAAAGGAAATTAAGTCAACTAAGGTAAATACAATGACCTCCTTTGATAGAATCTAAGAGGAAGCCTTCAAGCAATACACAAATTTATACTTTGAAACATAGGTAGATGTTGGAGAGGACTCATGCCAATGCTAGATCTTATTACTCACCATATAGGAAGAGAATGAAAGTTTAGCCCAAAAAACTATAGAAGAAGAAGTCCTAGTAGTCATCAACCATCATGACCTAGTTAAGGTTCTTGGTCTAGGTGGATTTTTTAGCACAATTATATAAAATATTTTGGCATATAATTAAATTTAATCTTATTTTTTATGTTGCAATATGTTTAAAGGTTTCCAAGGATGTGATGAGGAACTAATTCAACTTTCCTAGTGTTGATCCCAAAAGAAGTCAACCCCTCCTTGTTTTCAAGTTTTATACCAATCTCATTATTCAATGTATCTTATAAAATCATTTTTCACATATCAAAATTTTTCTTACCAAAATCATATCGAATAATCAAGATGGCTATGTAGGAGGAAAACAAATAATGGATAATATTATTCTTATTTAAGAAGAAATTCATTCTACCGAGTATAGGGTTAAAAGGGATGATAATTGAAATAGATTTGGCTAATTCCTTTAACTAGGTAAGGCATGGCTTTCTCTTTTACATGTTTTGGAAGTTTGGATTAGAATCTAATTTCATTAGTTGGGTTGTCACTTGTATCGACATTCCTTAGATTTCCCCCTGAGTAAATGGTCGACCGATGACCCTCTTTCATGCATCCAAGGTTATAAGCTAGAGATGCTTACTATCTTTGTTTTTGTATATCACAATGGTTGATTCTTTGAGCACAAGGCTTGAGCATGAAAGGAGGACAAAAAATAGTCTTGACATGTTAGTAATATAAGGGGTTAAAAAAATAAGCCATTCTCAATTTGTATATGATACCCATTTTCTAGGTGGGGCTTCATTGATAATTGGATCCATATGAAAGGTAATTCTAGATCTCTTCACTCGCGTTTTAGGAGTGAATAATAACACTAAAAGCCACATGAATGTTATAACATCAACAAAGTAACGCTCACAAATTTAACTCTAGTTTTAATCAATGGGAGCTCATTGAATGAACCTTGATGGGAACCTTATCCTGATAAAATTTGTACTCTCATTCCTCCCTATTTTTTAGTTCTCCACCTTATTAGCCCCATTTGGCACAAAGCATTCTATTGGTCATGTCATCATATGATTTTTGTGGCACAAGGAGGGATGTAACAAAAAAAATGGTTCCATTTAGTGGTGCAAGCCCGGGAGCTTTCTATAAAAATTATTTGCATCAACAAACAAGGTCAAATTTGACTTTAGACCCTAACTTGTCCGCAAAACCACTGTAGTTGAAACACCTTAATAACCTAATATTAAAAAAAAAAACCTTCCCTATGATTCAAACTTCTTAAATATTTTTATCAATAATATTAATAATATTACTAATATGTCCTTGTACACATATATGTATTACTAATTCACTTATAATAATAATAATAATATTTATATGTACAAAAATTAAAATAAAGCTATTAATCATATAATAATATAAATAATAATTCGCTTTATATTAATATAAAATGTAAATTAATATATTGTTTTATTTTAACTTTGCTATTTTTTTCAAAAAATAAAAATTATAAACTATTACCATTTAATAATAAAATAAAATTTTATTTATTTTAATTAAAATTATATTATCATTTAACCTTTGTCTAATTTATAAATTCCATTTTTACCTCGTTATGTCTTTCTTTGACCATTTATATTAACCATTTTCTTTTATCTATAATTTTTTGATCTCTCGTGACTATTCATAATTTAATTTAATATTTCCATCCCTATGATCATTTTTCCAATCTTTGTGCTCTCATTACTTATAGGTTTGACAACGCTCATGCTTACCATCTATTTGCTTTTTGGTCCCTCATGATGGGTGGAGTGTCCACCTGAAACATCGGGCAGGGAAAACTTCTACATAGTTCATATCTGAAAGATTTAGACAATCATTTTTACCATGTTTGACCTTGAAGATTTGTAGCCCTCTCTGTACATACATGCATCCATGTATCCCTCCCCTGCTCCCTATCCCATGGGATGCCATCTCCTACTCCCAACCTCCTTGGCAAACTCGTTATTTTCCCATGTCCACTCTCATGCCCTCATTGTATTGCAGCAACAGGCTAGTGGTTTTCCCCGTCATGACCTCTGAATCCATTTAAATCTTTACTTTTGCCCCCCCCCCCTACGTGGCATACCCCTTGAGTCCAACACCTACCTATTCAACTTTTCATCCATCCTTTTTCGTATCCAATTCTGATCCTTTGACATGCCCATCCAAGGGATGCCTATTATCAGGGGTAAGTGTTATAGACATATTTGGGCACTGCAACCCCAATCATATATGTACATAAACCAAGGGCTTCTGAGTCCCTAAAAGTGTTGTTTCACACCCTAAAGGAACAAGGTCAGTTGATTACATCATCTCCTAGAAGTTCTCCATGGAAAATTGCTCAGAACTGGTCAAAACTATACCATACAGAATGCTCAGTGCTAAGGGTGCGATGCATCTCACCTTCCACATGCAAAAAGTGCGATGCATACTGTAAAGCCCTTCTGTAGGATGCGATGGGCGAGAGTAGACAAATGGCAGAGACAATTTGCAAGGTGGATGATCATGGTGTAGGTTTTAACCCCGTACAGAAATTACCTGCATACGAATTCTAAATCACAAGAAAATAAAAATGCGAGAGCATAACCCATAAAACACATATACACAGAGATTTCCCACTGGATCTCAAGACCGAGACTACCAGCTTGATTTTTCATTATATTCCTTTCAATGTTACAATACATATTTATACATGCCGAAGCATCCAATACCATGGACCGAAAACCATCGCGTCCAAAACCATGGACCGAAAACCATAGGTAGGTTCGCCCAACCTAATATAGGGTCCAAAAAAAAATTTCTCGGGGCGCTGCCCCGAACCCCGTAGAGGGGGGCTCTGCCCCCCCTCTAACCCCCTGGTTAACTACGTAGGTTAGTCATGGAAAGAATATAACACAACCCAACAGTGTTATCCTACACGACTAGCTCTAACCCCACCAAACACACAGTTGTGTCTCCTTCCTTGCCTAACTGATGGAAAAGAAACATGTACAATGCATTTTAATATTAGTAGCAGTAGCAGTAGTAGTAATGCAAGCGCATCAAACAGTCTGTGTACAGATGAGTTGTGGACCATGTACTTCAACGGATCAAAGACATATGATGGCTTTGGATCCGGGTGTGTCTTGATCGACCCAAAAATAGGAAACATTTGATTTCAAGCCACTTGGAGTTCAAGTGCACAAACAACATTATTGAATATGAAGCACTCGTGTTGGGCTTGCAGAAAGCCATTAGCCTCAATGTCGTTGCGCTCAAAGTGGTAGGTGATTCAAAAATAGTGATATGACAGGTACGTAACTCCATTCATCATTTATCACCTCATCTCAAAAGTTACCAGCAAGAGGTATGGTGATTGATCTCTAACTTCCAAGCATTTAATATCACTATTGTACCAAGAACATGTAATGCAGCTGCCAATGCTTTGGCAAACACAGCTTCTAGAATGTCACTGCTTAGGGATAGATTTACTACTGAAATTTTGTATAGACCGTCTATCTCGGATAACATAACTAATTTACGCATGTTTGATGATGATCAACAGATACTGCATTTCATGGCCAACGCTGATATCTTCAAGGATGCAATGATAGACGAAGATGAGCATGAGAAATCTTTACAAGTTGGGGCAGATATCAAGAAATGCCACCTCATCCCCAAGGGTGTGGTATCTTTGGAAAATCTCTATGACTTGCAAGAAAGCTTTCAGGGGCCAAGGAACAGCAAAACCCACAACTTTACCATGATGCACGAACTGATTAACTTGGGGAGAGAACAAGATCTGAAGTTCATCAATCTCGGTACGTGTTGCATGCAGTAGGAGAGGAAAGCCTTCGTTTGCTTGTTCAAATAGTACCTAGGTGTGTTTGCGTAAAAACATGATGATCTAAAAACTTACGACACTCAAATAATCGAACACATCATTCTTATCAAAGAAGGGGTCAATCCATATTAACAGAAGCTAAGGAAAGTACATCTGTCACTTGAACACCTCATACAGAAAGAGCTCGCCAAGCTATCAGATGTTGGATCATATACAAAGGTCGTCACTCCACATGGATTTCTAACCTTATTCCTATATGTAAGATGTCTGAGGAAATCCTCTTGTGTGTTGATTTTCGAAGCTTAAACCACCTCAGACAAAGACAACTACCCCTTGTCGTCTATGCAACACATTTTGCAAATAGTATCTGGAGCATAAATGTTTTCTTTACTTAATGGTTTTTCAGGATATAATCAGGTCCTACTAGAAGAACCTGATAGACTTAAAACCACCTTTTGTGCCAAGTGGGGTACGTTCACATACAGAGAAATTCCATTTGGGCTTGTAAATGCAGGCGCAACCTTTTAGCGCGCCATGGACATCGCCTTCCTTGGACTAATCGGACAAAGAGTAGTGGTGTACCTCAATGATGTGACTATGTTTTCAAGAAAACAGAAAGACCACATACACCATATGAAGAAAATTTCTGAGTGATGTTGGAAATATGGGATATCCTTGAATACCAAAAAGAGAATATTTACAGTGTTTGAGGGGAACCTCCTTGGGCACATTGTTTCCAAAAGCAGGATCAAGGTTGTTCTAGACCGGTTCTAGACTATTACTCAGATCCCTCACCCATCCAAAAAGAAAGCAATGCAGTCCTTCTTGGGAAAGATAAACTTGCTTCGGAAGTTCATCTCGAACTATGCACGGATAATAAAACCAGTGCAAGACATGATCAAGAAGGATGCAGTCTACATCTGGGGCAAGAGGGAAAAGTACGCATTTACTCGTAACAAGCAGGATATTATAGAAGCGTCTGCACTCTATAGCCCAGATTTCAATAAATACTTCCTGCTATACACCTTTGCCTCTGACTTCCTGCAAGTATGGGTATGCTTCCCGCGCCTCATTGAGGTCTGTACCACAACATAAAAGGAGACTTGCATTAGTCTCGCCCCATTTGTCCCTATCCTCTTTTGCTTCAGCTTTATTAGTCTCTCTCTCTCTCTCTCTCTCTCTCTCTCTCTCTTTCCATTGTGTTGTCTAGTGATTGTGTCTTTACAACGTACTTCGGTCATATAGTTTGCTCCTAACACTCATAGGTTGGGGGACAATCTGTTATCACCAAAAAATTGATCATCTAGCCTAATTTACTACATGGATCAAAGTACAACATGTAAAGCCAATTTTACCATAGTAAAATTGCTTTCATTGTGAGAAATTACTTAATAAACCACCTTTTTTAAGTAATTTATAGTTAAACACATGAATAATAATTAAATAAATCACTATTTATTTGATTTTCTTCTAGGAATAATTAATTAAACCATTGATCAATTATTATTCCTTGTCATATTTGACCCAATTATGAAAAATCAACAGATAAATTATTCATTATCTTAGTTTTCTCTAGGAATAATTAATTAATCACTAATCAATTATTATTCCTTGTCAAATTTGACTAAATCCCTTAGGAATATTTAAATAAATCATTATTTGTTTATTATTCCTTAACCAATTCCTTGAGATGATAAATAAATCATTTTTACGAGAGATTTTTCGGCGTAAATCACATGATATTTCATTTGTCAACACGTTTCAAACCAACCAGTGTGGTTCATCGATAGAACAAGTTGAAGAATCAAATCAAGCTTTGCAAGTTAAATAGTCAGAGCAGAACCTCCAACGGCTATAATTCTTGACCAGGAAACGGCTATATTGACCAACGACTAAATTTGACTAGGGATCAATTAGCAAGACCAGGCGTAAAAAAAAATAATAAGATAATATAATATATTAAATTGGAAGTGGGACACATGACTTCACCTTTTATATATATATATATTATAATATATATATATATATACTATATATACAGTATATATAATATATATAATAAATAAAGTAGATCTTAAATGGTTATTAATAGTTAGTTAATTTAACTGGTAAAAAATATAAATAATGACATAATAAGAGATAGAAAGAATATTTATAATATTTTTTAATATTCATATTATTATGTTAAATAGACATCCAAATTTAATTAATGTTTATATGAATCACCTAAAGGCTTTAACTACTTTATAAAACTATTGATATTATTATAATTATTCTATAGATAAAAGTTAGTTATAAAAAGGAATTATAGTTTAAAAATAATAATATTAGAATAATTCAAGGGTTGGAAAGAATAAAAATAATAAAAATATTCAGATATAATCAACCGTATATCTAATTGTTAAACTAACTTATTATTATACAAGCAATATTTTCTATGAGTTAAATTATTAGCATAAGCCAAAAAACGAGGGAGGGCGGAAAAAAGGAAAGAAAACGACTAGGAAGAGAGTGTTGCGACCCAACAACTATTGATCTTCCAGCTATCCTCTCTATTGAGATTGCTCTACCTCTTTTCAATCTCAAGGGCTTCCCTAAATTTCCGATGATGGAACTGCGAAACTCTAGCAATAACACTAGCCTCCTCGTTTCGCAGTCCCATCATCGGAAATTTAGGGAAACCCTTGAGATTGAAAAGAGGCTGAGCAATCTCAATAGAGAGGATGGCTGGAAGATCAATAGTTGTTGGGTCCAACACTCTCTTCCTAGTCATTTTCTTTCATTTTTCCCCCTCCCTTGTTTTTTGGCTTATGCTAATAATTTAACTCATAGAAAATATTACTTGTATAATAATAAGTTAGTTTAACAATTAGATATGCGGTTAATTATATCTGAATATTTTTATTATTTTTATTCTTTCCAACCCTTGACTTATTCTAATATTATTATTTTAAAACTATTAATACCTTTTATAACTAACTTTTATCTCAATAGAATTAATTTATTTATATTTATATTATTATATTATTATTATATATTAGTTAGTTAAAACCTTCTTATATATTTCATTAATAATTTAATTAAATTGGATTAATCTATTTTAACAAATTAATTTAATATGAATATTTTAAAACATATTATAATCTTATCTGTTTCCCTTGACTTATTTCAATTACTTATAGTTTTTAAATAGTTATGATAACTACTATTGGTAACCATTCTAACGATATATTATAATATTATATATATATTATATATTTATATATATATATATATATTAAATATATATATTAAGGTGAAGTCATGTGTCCCTCTTCCAATTTAATATATTAAATTATCTTATTATTTTTTTTGCCCCTAGTCTTGCTAATTGATCCCTAGTCAAATTTAGTCATTGGTCAATATAGTCGTTGCCTAGTCAAGAATTATAGTCGTTGGAGGTTCTGCTCTGACTATTTAACATGCAAAGATTGATCTGATTCTTTAACTTGTCCTGACAATGAACCACAATGGTTACTTCGAAACACGTTGACAGATGAAATATCATGTGATTTACGCCGAAAAATATCTCGTAAACTTGATATGGATCATAGAAGCCTCAATTCAAATAAATCATTTATTTATTTATTATTTCTAAATAAAAGTTTAAATATTTTTTCCCACCTAACCAAATATAATAAAATATTCCAAGTGGTTATTCGAAGAATATGGTTAATAATATTTTATTATTGTTCATTATTCGAGGATAATTCAATATTTTGTTATAAATAGAAGGTTTTTCCATTCATTATTCACTTTTGATTATTTTCATTGTCCACCACTATTTTTCTTCCATTTGAGTCCCCATTGACCTCAAACATTTTATTTGTTGGGTTTACACATTATTGAGGAGAGAGACTCTACACAAGCTAAAGATGTTTGAGGATAGACAAGAACCCCCATAGAGGGTGTAACGCCTCAGAGATATTGCACGCCGGGCGGGCGTGCACGACGAGCTGCGGTTGCGACGAAGTCACTTCGCACAAAAAGCGACGATAGTGGAACAGCAATGCGACAAAAGGCAACCTCCGACCGAATGATAAGGAACTTATGTGATGGATGATTGATGATTTATATGCGTTGGGAGAGAGACTCGCACATGGAAAACCGACGGTGAAGGATTGAGCGTTGGGGGCTTGCATGCAAGCATTTTGGGGGTCGACCAAGGGGCGTTCACCCACCCCTCGTTCAACGTTGAAGGCATATAAGTATGTGAAGAGTTGAACGTTCAAAGGAAATCGAACAAGCTCGCATATCCTCTCTTGTCTTCACATATCAAGTGGAGAAGGCGCAGATTAAGTGCACATAACTCATGTGCATAGTATGATATGTGCGTAGAGGTTGACACTTGGATTTTGGTCGATGTAAGAGGGTCGTGAGTGAGGTTGGACGTGCAGATGTGCAGGATTGTGTAAGAGTGTCTTGGTGACCCGTGTGGGCACCCACTCTTGGTGCAAAGGTGCACATTCTCTTATGTAAAGGCAGGTTGCCTCATGTTGTAAAAATTGGCTAACTGTTGGCTTGGAGTTTGTCAAGCACACTTGAGCGTTGTACTGTTGTAAACTGATATATAATATATTGTTGGGAAGACTGTTCAGGAGTTGCCCCTCCCCTTTATATCGTGCAATTGATGTCTTTTATAATTGTTGTGATAATGAATGAGTATGGGCTTCATTGATATAAAGGTTTAATGCATTTTACTTAGTTGCGAAAAACAAACTAAGTATCGGTTGTGAATTAGGCGTAGTCCGCACACATTAGTATTGTTAAAAAGAAAGTGTGGGGTGGTGCCGCACCTCGCCGGCACGGTTGGAAGGCCACCGCTGCCTGCGGGCGTGACAGTTGGTACCGGAGCCGTGAATAGGTTCGGGTATTGAAGCATTAAAGCTGATACACAACTTGACAGTTGGTATCAGATCTTGGTGAGCTCGTGACGAAGGCAGGTGTGGGCGCACTTGTGAAGAAGTATGATGACGGGTACTTGGAGGTGAAGGAAGTGGTTTCACACTCAAGTGAAACAAGAATTGGTTCATTATGCAGGGACCGGATGAAAGACTGAAGGGTAAAATGGAGGATACACCTACGAAAGGTGAGTCTAGCCATGGACCGGGTGAAGTCTTGAGGTACGAAGTGTTGGAACGAATGAAGCAATGGAGTTCTAACTGGGTTGCGATGAAGGCCGAGAACATGAAGTTTTGGGAAGGCTGTTCGGAACTAAGAAGGGAATTGAAGAGCTCAAGAGCCAATGCGGAAGTACGGCAAATGTTGAACTCAAGGAACTTGATAAGGAGATCCAACGAAGTGGTCTTTGTCTTCAAGAGCTCTTTGATGAAAGAGCCCGTTTAAGGAAGGAAAGTGCCAAGTTGGAGGCCGAAATCCAGCTGATTGAGGAAGAGATAAAAGGGAAGCTTCTTGGGAAGAAGATCGTTGTGATTGATCAAGAGGAGCTTGATTACATTGACAAGCTGGGGACTTACTACCGTGACAATCCAGAGGATTTGCGGGAGCTGAGTTCTATGAGAGTGGTCGATGGACACTTGGTTGGTGCACTTGAGCAGAGGTCGATGAAGGACAAGCTTGAGGGAGTTCAAGCTAGACCAGGATCGGGTTGCCTTGATGATCCAAGCAAGGAAGTGAAGTACCTTAAGAAGGAATTCAAGTTGGAGCATGAGCCAATTGACTCTTCTAAGGCCGAATTATTGAAGAAGGTTGCTGATATAAGACATAAGACAAAGCAGACAGAAGGAGGTAATGCCTTGAAGCTGAGTTTTGTGCAGGTGACTGTGAAGGGAAAGAGATTTGCAGCTTTGGTTGATACATGGGCTACACATAGCTTCTTGAGTAGGAAGGCAGCAAAGTCTTTTGGGAAGAAAGCAGGAATGGAGAGGGAATTGAGTGCTTTCAAAGCAGTCAACTCTACCATGAAAGCTGTAATTGGTGTGATGAAGGACACTCAGATGAAAGTGGGATCGTGGTTTGGGAAGTTGGACTTGAGAGTTGTGGGCATGGATGATCATTCTATGGTGTTGGGGTAGGACTTCATGAGGCTTGCACAAGATGTACCGATGGTGGACCGAGACATTCTCTTAATCACAGTTGAAGGGAGAACCGTGATGGTACCGATGAATAGAAGGAGTTGCTTGGGGTATAGACCAAGGATGAATTCTATGACATTGTATCCCAAAGATCCGAATGTGAAACATGAGGATGTGGAGCAAAGAGGACTTGGGAGTATGACTCAAACAACGAAGGAAGGGAAGTTGATTGACTTCGTTGCAAGGGTAAGAAAGAATGAGGTAAGTGAGAAGGCAATCTCACGAACCTTGAGACACTTGATAGAGACATCTTCTACTAATGATCTTCACAATGTGGTTGCAAAAGAATGGAGTCCTAGTACTACTTCAGAGGCAGTGGTTGATGAGGATTACGAGGGTAGAGATCCTGCTAGCATAGTGGACTTTTGCAGGTATGCCATGGGCATATATGACTTTCAATTGACAAAGGACAAGCTCAAGGAGCTTGGGTGTACATGTGAGGAGGTTGAGGCTGTGCATACATACTTGAGGACACAACATCAATCCGACACATGGGTGGATGAGAGTCAGGGAGGGAACTTCCTGGCCCTCCTTTCTCTATAGACAACCTTGGAGATAGGTTGGTGTGGAGGTCTTGATAGGGAGGAACCACACCAACTCTACAAGGGGCCTTGAAAGGAGGCTTCTTTATGACAGATTGCAGACTTGGGTGCAGATGGCCAGATGTTGGGATGAGGTCTACATGAGTTGGACATCATGGACAACTAGTGTCATGGACATCAGGTTGGAGTTATGGAGCATGATATTTGATGCAGGGACATTATGTGGGAGCATGAGTAGATGTGTCATTCATGGAAATTCTATGGGAGTATGCCGAAGCAAAGGATGTTGTGCAAATACTGTTATGACTTGTATGAGCCAGTGGAGAGGTTGTACACTCTTGTGTAACTAAACCATGACTTGATCATGTTGCAGATGGGATGGAGTTTCCATGGACGTAAGCATGGGAGATTCTTGATGAGTCCAAGATGTGGCAAGAGTCAAGGGAAAGGCTGAGGTGACATAAGGATGTGCATTCTTGTGGTTTGGGCGTATAGTTGGACTAGCTACCCAACTAGTTTGAATCATGAGGGGATCCGAAGTGCAGATAGAT
The DNA here is from genome assembly GCA_000404065.3 of Pinus taeda. Classification (NCBI taxonomy): domain Eukaryota; kingdom Viridiplantae; phylum Streptophyta; class Pinopsida; order Pinales; family Pinaceae; genus Pinus; species Pinus taeda. The sequence goes on along the minus strand of APFE031139188.1, from coordinate 18,156 downwards.
GGAGCTATGAGGTCTACACACTTGAGGAGAGACTACATGAGGGAACTCGCATGGATGGAGAAGGGTGTTCTCTTGAGGCACTTGACTTGATGATGAGGTGTTCTCTTGGGACACTCGACACTTGATGGAGAAGTGTTCTCTTTGAGCACTTGGCAGTTTGATGAGATATTGGCACATGGTTGTGATGTGTTAACACTTGTTGGCATATCATGGGCAGTTTTGCACATGATGGAGTTGACACCTTGTTGCAGTGGGCATGTAGCTTGATGTTGGAGGGATCAGCCTTCCATGGTGGAGAGCAGCATGGAGATATTGTGGCAGGTGGTCGATAATCATGGACATTGATGACATACTTGGTATGGACTATCTTGGTGACAATTGGTCACTTAGATGAGACATGGTGGAGATGAGCCTACATATGTTGCAGGGATGTTTGCCATATATGGAGGAGTTGACATCATGGATTGATGCTTGGGGATGTTGTCGAGGATGACAACAACTTCAGGTGGAGGAGGATGTAACGCCTCAGAGATATTGCGACGGGCGAGCGCCGAGAGCTCGGGCGCGCACGCACGCCAGGCGAGCGCGCACAACGAGCTGCGGTGTTGTAGATCTAACCCAAGAATATAATAGATCTGATAATAAAATATAAGATCATGCAAATAAACCCAAGAAATAAGATAGAAATTCTTCTCTTTATTAATGTCAAACCATTAAGGTAGGGCAACACCATACATTCACTCCTTAAGGAAGGAGAATACTCCACAAGCCATATGCTTGTTCATACAAGAATACTTCTTTTCATATCTCTCCATGTGGAGTCTCTAGCCTCTATATAGGCCTCATACATACAATACCATGCATCATTACCATGGTTTCCTCATACCATCAACTAATACCATGGGCCCCTTACATTATTATTAACTACTTGTGGTCCCTTACATGACATGGGTTAACCACCTTATTTATTACTATGGCCCATCCCATTATTACATTATTACCTTGGGTACCTCCCTCGGTACCCCATATTATCCCCCCTAGGTATATAACATTCCACCCCCCTTAGCATGTTTCGTCCCCGAAACATGGGAAGAACACAAATAATAAGATCTACTCAAAAGAGTAGTCCACTGGTACCATGCACGTGCATCTAGCCATCTAAGAGAAAGGTGAACCCTCGATCTCGCTGGTGCCTCGCTCGCTTGAGATGGAAGTTGACCGTGGCCGCTCTTCTTTGTTGATGTGTAGTAGGTGGATCGTCTCTCCTTTGTATCCATCTTGTGGGGGTTGTTGTCCTTGTGACTAATTGGT
>APFE031139188.1:0-16643 GCA_000404065.3 Pinus taeda | reverse complement strand
AGTAGGAAATACCCCTTTAGCTTCCATAGTTTCCTTCTTTTCTATAAAAATAAAATCTTTGCTAGGCAATGTGACCTGACGAGCTAACTGGCAAGCCTCCGTCCATGTGGAAGGGTGTTGAAGTAGAACTTGAGCTTTGATGGCTTCTTTAAGACCGTCGATAAAACATTCCTTGAAGAATGCATCTGTGAGACCCCTAGTGCGGAAGGATAAGGCTTTAAAATCGTTAATATATTCCTCCATTGTACCCGTCTGTTGGAGCTTACAGAGATGACCCAAAAAAGAGTCTTCCTGTTCAAGGCGATCTAGGCCCGCCATCACAAAAATATTGGCGAAAAATTGAAATGGTCACAGATCCGTCAATATTGCTCAGAATCTCTATTATAACCTATTTTTAGAAAAGGAACCACCATTCTGCATCTTCCCATGTGATAGAAATCCTGATTCAGACACTGGAATTTCAGATCTGCGCTGCTACTCTCCCGGCGTCACCCAAAATTTCTGCAAAAAGAGCTGATTTTAAATCAGCGATATCTCCCTCATCCGGACTCCAATTCGACTGATTTTTTTTTTGAAATCATGTGTTTTTTCATAAAAATTCCAGATCTACAATTATATCTTGCAGATCTAGCACCAGGACTTCTAGATCTGCACCGCAAACTCGCTGCCCCGAAAAATTATCTGCAATCCTACTGATTTTTAACTCAGCGATATCTCCTTCATCCGGACTCCGATTTGACCGATTTTTTTTTTGAAATCGGCTATTTTTTCACAAAGAATACAGATCTGCATTCAGATTTTGTAGATCTTGAACCAAAACTTACATATCTGATCTGCAAACTCGCCGCCCTTGAAACCCTGCAAAAATGAAAAAAAAATTCTCCACTTTTGTGCCCAAGAAAGTGCTCTGATACCACTTGTTGTAGATATAACCCAAGAATATAATAGATCTGATAAGAAAATATAAGATCATGCAAATAAACCCAAGAAATAAGATAGAAATTCTTCTCTTTATTAATGTCAAACCCTTAAGGTAGGGCAACACCATACATTCACTCCTTAAGGAAGGAGAATACTCCACAAGCCATATGCTTGTTCATACAAGAATACTTCTTTTCATATCTCTCCATGTGGAGTCTCTAGCCTCTATATAGGCCTCATACATACAATACCATGGGTCATTACCATGGTTCCCTCATACCATCAACTAATACCATGGGCCCATTACATTATTATTAACTACTTGTGGTCCCTTACATGACATGGGTTAACCACCTTATTTATTACTATGGCCCATCCCATTATTACATTATTACCTTGGGTACCTCCCTCGGTACCCCATATTACCCCCCCTAGGTATATAACATGCGGTTGCGACGAAGTCACTTCGCACAAAAAGCGACGATAGTGGAACAGCAATGCGACGAAAGGCGACCTCCGACCGAATGATAAGGAACTTATGCGATGGATGATGGACGATTTATATGCGTTGGGAGAGAGACTCGCACATGGAAAACCGACGGTGAAGGATTGAGCGTTGGGGGCTTGCGTGCAAGAATTTTGGGGGTCGGCCAAGGGGCATTCACCCACCCCTCGTTCAACGTTGAAGGCATATAAGTATGTGAAGAGTTGAACGCTCAAAGGAAATCGAACAAGCTCGCATATCCTCTCTTGTCTTCGCATATCAAGTGGAGAAGGCGCAGATTAAGTGCGCATAACTCATGCGCATAGTATGATATGTGCGTAGAGGTTGACACTTGGATTTTGGTCGATGTAAGAGGGTCGTGAGTGAGGTTGGACGTGCAGATGTGCAGGACTGTGTAAGAGTGTCTTGGTGACCCGTGTGGGCACCCACTCTTGGTGCAAAGGTGCACATTCTCTTATGTAAAGGCAGGTTGCCTCATGTTGTAAAAATTGGCTAAGTGTTGGCTTGGAGTTTGTCAAGCACACTTGAGCGTTGTACTATTGTAAACTGATATATAATATATTGTTGGACAGACTGTTCGGGAGTTGCCCCTCCCCTTTATATCGTGCAATTGATGTCTTTTATAATTGTTGTGATAATGAATGAGTATGGGCTTCATTGATATAAGGGTTTAATGCATTTTACTTGGTTGCGAAAAACAAACTAAGTATCGGTTGTGAATTAGGCGTAGTCCGCACACATTAGTATTGTTAAAAAGAAAGTGTGGGGTGGTGTCGCACCTCGCCGGCACGGTTGGAAGACCACTGCCGCCTGCAGGCGTGACAGAGGGGAACTAGTAACATTTATTTGTTCCCTTCACAGGTGTTATAATAAAATATGTTCTTTGAATATCTGGTTTCCATTGGATGATTGGAGTTATTACTATTTTTTTTTGTTGTTTAACTATGATTGTGGCATAGATCACGGCTTTGGCAGGTTTTGTTTCTATGAGTTGCTGCAGATCTATAATGTTTAGCAACCATTTATATTGTTGAGATTGTTTGTCATCCACAGTCTTAAGTGTTTTATTTTCGTACATCTTTGAGAGGAAAATACTACAACAAAATTGGTGACAATACTGGTGTTTTTACTTCAGATCTAGAAACCTAGGTGACCTTCAATTTTTGGCTTAGGGTTTCTTCTTTTTTCAGTCTCTTAATCTTGTTTACTAGATTTTTAACCCTAGATCTATTAAATTTCTTACTTTCGTAAGTTTTCTGGTATTTTCCACAGGTCACAGGAAATGAGCACCAATATTGCAGCAAGAATGTTGCAACTCCTCGGCTACCAGCTTTACTTTATCAACCTGGGGTTCGTACAAACTTGGAGGTGACAGTGTTATATACACAAGTAAAAGTGGTGGTCTGCCTTTTATCATTGTTTAGCTAGCGAGAGACCACTAAGGTTTTCAAGCCAGACTTCTATGGATTATAAGAAGCTTGGTTCCTTGATGAAAGAAATAGAAATATACTCTAAGAGAGAGTTGATCTAGTTAATAATGAAAAAGACTGAACTTAAATGCTAAGGCACACCATTTCCTAATTAATTGCTAAGAGCTATGCTTTGCAATAATGCTAAGTTAACATGAACAAAATGCTAATGTCCTAAGCATGGAAGTCAAAAACATCAAACATAACTATTATGCATGTAAAGGATTGTAATAAATTTGTTTTGTCTTTTTATGCTTTTTATGAAAAATCAAGTGTGCAAGCTAATATCTTTTGGTGATGTGGAAGGTGGCTTAGGGATGTTGGTGGATGGTTGGAAGGTTTGGGAGACCCTTACGTGACCTTGGGTGGCTTCTTAGAGGTTTTCCCTCAATTCGGCCTCAAAACAGGCCACTACAGGAAAACCTATAGGATGTACTAGAAACCTATAGGATTCCCTGTATTTCTACATGATATAGCCGAGAGAAAATGATGGGTGTTGGAGGTGATGGAAGGCTTAGGGAAGGTGGCTAATGGGTGGAATGGAGTGAGAAAAGTCCTAGGATCACTCAGAACCCAAAACCAATTTTAGGAGATGGTTGGATTTGTTCAACATGCTTGGGGGGATTTCTATGTAAAATGATGAAATTGGTGAAGGTCTTGATGAAAACAAGGAATGCCTATAGGTGGATAAAGTTGGAAGGTGGTTGCTTGCTATGAGATCTCTTTATACTTTTGGTTGGATTTGTTCAACATGCTTGGGGGAATTTCTATGTAAAATGATGAAATTGGTGAAGGTCTTGATGAAAACAAGGAATGCCTATGGGTGGATGAAGTTGGAAGGTTGTTGCTTGATATGAGATCTCTTTATACTTTTGAAGCACCTGCTCTGCATCAAACATGTGTGATTTCCAAAAAGTCATGTAAACAAGAATAATTCTCATGAGCTAGAAAAGCACAATTTAATGAACTAATTGTCTACCTTATTCATGAGGAAATTGCTGAATAAATTGGAATCATGGATGAGATCTACTACAAGAATGAAGATAGAAGAGATGGCAATGAAACCCTACACTTGCAAAACTGATCAAATGTTGTTTCAAGTACAGTAAACTCTAAATCTTATGAAAGAACTGGAAATCATGATCCCAGAAGGAAGAATTGAGGCCAAGGCACCTAATGATAGCTTTATGGTGCTTCTTTTATCCCTTCTAACCTACTACTGAAGTAAGACACAAATTGAAGCAAACTAATAAACAATTAATCAAATCTACACTACTTGCAATGAAATGCTTCTAAAGACAGTGTAACCATGAATCTATGAAACTAAGCTAAGCATACAGATATAAGTGGTGGGCTCCAGTATTGCAGCAATAACGTTGCAACTCCTGGGACTCCCTTCTTTACTTTTATCAACCCGGTAGTTCATAACAAACTTGGAAGCGACGGTGTTGTATGCACAAGTACTAGCTCTTGTCGCGGCTGTCACTTGGTCAATTGGCACAAGTCCGCTAGGAGTTTAAGCCAACTTATATGAGCTCTGAGAAGAAGCTTCTTAATTGATGGATGGAAGCTAACTCAAAGGAAGCTAATCTACTTGCGGAAAGAAACTGAAAAGCTGAAAGGAAATGCAAACCCTAGCAAATCCTAATTTTACCAGCTAGCCCTACTGATGCAAGGAAGAGGATGAAAGCTACTGAAAGAGATGCCATTGACTTATAGGAAGGTAAAATACATGTGTCTAAGCTACTTCTATCTGAAGAAAACATCTTTTTGTATTTTTGACTAAGTTGTCATAATTATCATGCATGTGCTTTCACTGTTTTTTACTGTGCAGAGGTGGATTGGCGAGAGGAAATGCTTGCAAGAGGTTGGGAAGGTTCGGAGAGGGCCTAAGGGGTCCCTAGCACCCTTCCAGAGAGTTTCACGGAGTTTGGCTATCAAGAAACCGCTATAGTGAGCTTCTACAGGAAGTCTACAGGGATTCTACAAGATGTTCTGGAATTCCTACAGGATGTTCTGTAATTTTCTACAGGATGTTCAGAAAGGGGATTTTTGAGGATTTATGGAGGAAGAAAGGTGAAGGAGTGGGTATGGAGGTGAGATAAGGGTGTGAGGAGGTCCAGGACTTGGTGGATGGAGCTGAGGAGTGGCGAGGATGGCTGGATTTGTTAAAGGAGGGGTAGAGCAATGTTGCACAAAAATATGGGAATTTAGGGCAAAGCGAGCAAATGTGGAAAACGTAAGGCAATAATCCAGGTTAAAGGATGGAGCAGGTGGGATTGATGGAGTACGGGTAGATGGAGAAGTATTACAGGTGCTCTGCAAGTTATTTCTCAAACTGAACAAACAAAGACTTGGAAAATCAAGGACCTAGCTACTTTAACCTAATCTGACCTAGATAACAGCAAAGAAAATGAACAGAATTGTATTTTCAACAAAATCATGTGAAGTAACTATGCAACTAAGCAATCATGAACCTAAGCATGCAACCACAACTGATATCAACTTCGGCAAATGAGAATCTAACACTAATAATTGCATGGTGAAGCAAAGACAGTTTTTTTGGTAGCAGCAAGGTCACCTTGGTCCCAGCTCATGATCCCACTAAGGGATAGGTGAGATCGGAGGTGCTTGATAGCCTTTTTCTGAAGATCTTCCATGTTATTAACCTATCAAATCAATCTAAACATGAAAATCCTTCTTAACCATCAACTATGATCTAGGTAACCAACCAAGATTCTAATCTACTTAACAGAAATTATTTTGCAAAGACATAAAAAGCAAATAACAGTACACAAAGGAAGCCTTGGCACTTGGGTTGGGCCCAACCCCAAGAGCTACAGGCTCCTAAGAAAAACTCTGAACTGATGCCAAATAAAGTTGCTTTCCATTACTCAAAAATAACCATGTCACAAGAAAGTTATACAACAGCAGCTACAAAATGAGCTGAGAAAACAATAGCACTCTAGTGCAAAAAACAACAGTCTAAAAATTAACCTATGAAGGCTGGAAGCATTCCTATTTATGCACTACGAGGGTCTCCAACATCCCTCCTTAACTCAAGGGGCTCAGCTGCTCAAACTGCTAGTGATCAACCACTTTACACAACACTGCTCAGCTGCCCTTGGGAATCCTTTTCGGTGGCCTGCTAAACTCCGAGATGAGGGTGGAGATTTCAAGGAAGGGGCCATTTAATGCAGGGGACACCCTTCCTACGAATCCTCACCCTTGTTCCTTCATGCTTGGCTCTCATCTGGCTCATAATTTCTTGGCCTTATTCCAAAATTCGTCCAAAAATCTACATTAACAATGTGTTAGGATCCTTGGTCAAGTGACTATCCTCATTCGTTCAACTAACATAAATATGCTCAAAAAACATGCATAAACTATGAAAAATGGTGGATTGACGAAGAACAGTTAGGCAAAATGAGCCCAATAAGTTACCCAATTCCAGGGCTCATCATCACCCCCCTGCTGAATGGGTTGCTCATCCTCTGAGCAACTAATCCAGCTCATCATCCTTGATTGCCTTGACCACCTCCCTCACATCCCAGGCCTCCGAGGTGATATCTTCTTCACGGTCATGAAATCCTGCTTTTCTTTCCACTTCTTCCCACTGCCTGTGTTCCTCCTCTTCTTTGACTCCCTCCAGCAGCCCCAAAAGCAAGGGAGGACTGAACTTGAGGCCAATCCAGTTGGCCTGAAGGTTCTGCATGGACTGTTTGTAGAGGGGTAATCTCGCCAAGGCCTCCCTCATCCTTGTTGGGGAGTGGTATTCTCTTATTTTTAGGCTGTGGACAGTGAATTCCACCTCCGGGAGCAAGCATGAACATATTTATCCCCCAACAGTCTCTCCATGTCCTAAAAATGGGCTATGGCTTGAGCTTGTCGTTCAATGTACTCTGGCAGGGCCTAAGCATCATTGGCCAAGTGCTGGTGGGTGTATATTAATGTTGATGGATCCTCCAGCTCTGCTCTGATCATTAGTGGTTCCTTTAATTCCCTGTCCATAACATTTCAGACCTCTGCTGCTCTCTTTTCTTCATGATTTAGCCAAAAGGCCATGGCCATAAGTTGCACGTCTCCTACCACAGCTTTGGGGTCCCACAAGTTCATGTTGGGAAGGGCCAAGTTATGTAGGTAGAACTCTGATAACTTGGCCTTGTCCTTTGATGAGCTAGTGTCACATAAAGTCATGAATTGATGGTAGTTTTGAAATGGAGTAATGCCCCTTTGGGCCAAGGTGTTAATCTAGAACTGTAACCACTCATCCTTAAGGTATAAGGCATATGATTTGGCAGTTTTCCTACACTGCATTGCCTCCACTGCCCAGCTGGCCATGCAGGCCAGTTGGGCCTCCTTCTCTTTTACCTGTTGCCTTAGAGATTGTATCTCCTGCGCTGCTTGTAATTCCTTCTCCTGTAGTTGTCTAGCCAGTGCCTCTATTTCAGCCTGCAACCCATCTCTCTTTTTTTGTTTATCAGGGGTTTCTTTGTTTTTTGTGGGCTCCTCCTGTTGCCATTGTTCCCCTAAGGTGTGGGGCCTGTCTTCCTTATAGTGTCCCTGTAACTATAGTTGTTGTTTAAGCAACTCGTTTTCTTCCTGTAGCTTGGCCTGTTGGCTGCTTTCCACATGTCGTACCATAGCCAATTCCTTCCTTGCCTCTTTGAGTTGCTCTTCCAAGGGACCTATATCTGCCACACCCTTGGACTTGGTGATCTTCATCCAAAATGGGTCCTCACTCTCTCTTCTTCTAGTGGAAAGAAAAGTGGCACTGCGAATTTTTGGGGAATTATCTTTCCAACCTCTAACAGGTTATAGTAGGAGCCCAAGCTGCGCTGCGGGCTAGGTTCCACAATGTTTTCAGTCTTCTCTTCCTCCTGGGATGATTTAGCTACCTTTTCTTCCAATTCCTTGGTCTCCTTTAGTCTAGCCAACGTTTCTTGTAGAACTGTCTCAGCATCCTGTAGAGAGGTTTTTGTGTCCATCATTTTAATCCTTTCTCTCCAGGTGGACGTTTTCGGGATTCCCCGTTCATAGGTGATGGATGCCTTTGGAGGAGACCTTTCCTTTTTTTTAGTTGTGGTGTCCTCAATCGTAATTGTTTGACTGTGGCTGGGGTCTGCCAGCTTTTATCCGTGTGCTCCTTCTTGCCTTAAAATACATGGAAGGCTCCCTTTTTCGCTTCCCTTTCTGTTTTGGAGATGTGCTTAAGGCAGCTAGCATAGCTGCTGCCTCCCTCGCCAAAATCTCAGGTGATTTCTCCTTTTGTTGCTCTATTTCCATACTTCCTGTAGAAATTGTTTCAATTGGTTTCATGCTTCCTGTAGAAACTGTTTTCATGCTTCCTGTAGAATCTGTTTTCATGCTTCCTGTAGAAACTGTTTCGGTCTGTTTGGTTGGATGTGTCTTTCCTTTTAATTCCTGTTTGGTGGCCTTGGTTGTTCCCTCCTTTGTTTGGACTTTTTCAGACCTCTCTGCTCTACTCTGCAATATTTTTTCCATGGGCGTTTGTGCCATTGATCCTCCCACAATTTTAGGCTCAGCAGCTTGGCCTTTTCCTCGTTTATCTTTATGTTCTTTCTATGGTGGTATGTCCTGTGTTTCTTTACCATTGGATTTCTCTCCTGCCTCATTGTGTTCCTTTTCTTCACTGCTGGATGAGGTGAATTCCTCGACCAGAATTCGAATATCGTCATCTCTGGACATGTTGGAGAAAATTTCCCAGGAGAGGGGGATAGTGTAGGTGTGGAGGGCATCTTCTACTAAAATCTTGATGAGCCCATGATGGGCTAACTAATCCGATGTTCCTTCCTTCAATTTTGTGCCACATTCAATTAATGGTTGCAAAAGAAAATAGGGGATGCTCAACTTCTGTTTTGATGGTAAATCCAACCCATGTCTTAGTTCTCTTAGCAACCAGAAATAATAGCCATAGACAATACTGAACCGCCCCCCAAAGGTAATGTATTTCATGATTTGGAGATTGGCTTCGCTCCAAAGAGGATGTAAGCTGCCTCTCTGAACCCCGTTCTTGTCTTCTGCAAACTGTTCCTCGGGTAGGAAGAATTATTTCTTGGATTTTTTCCCTAATCCTCCTTGCTCCAGGGTATCCCTAATGGCAGACCAATAACTCGAACAATGAGTTCAGGGGTAAGCTTCAGGGTCAACCCTCTGAAGTTCATTGTGGCATGTGCCTTTGATTTAGGTTGCAGGGACATTAAGAGTTCCTCCGTTATCTCATCGTCATGACCCTGAATTTTGTCACAAAAGGTCATCCAGTTGGCACGGGTGAAGAGGTTCACCACCTTAGGATGTTCACGCAGTTTACTGGAATCTGAAGGTTCCTTCTTGATAAACCCCTGGAATGGTGAGAGTGCTCTATATTAAGGCTCTTAGCAGAAAGGGATTGTTTTTCTATGGTTTCCTCCATTGAACTTCAAGAAAGGACCCCTCGAGTGTTTAGATTTTAATCTGCACTAATTCCCTGGTTCTAATACTTTTGTTGCCCAAAACTCGATTGTCTGTGTATAGAAGGAAGAATTAGGTTTCCACAAACAGGGCACAGAGCTCAATTTTCATGCCCAGATAACATACAACTGTGTAAGTTCAAATTCTTGACACCCAGGTTAGCCCTCACAGTCCTTCATCTTTTCTACAGGAAGAATTTTTTAACATGAACTGTGGATGAGAATTTTGACGCAGAACCGATTGAGAAATTTCGTGCAACACACAGGCAAACTGTTGTTTTTGACTCACAAGCAGACTTGTCTCTAATTCTCCTACTCTAGACAGTTCAATTCACCACCTTTAAAAATATACCATGCATGGAAGAGTGTTTTCGACCCTACCTCTCTTGGAACTCCAAATTTGACGAAGAAAAGTCTAGGCTTCTTTGTTCCGGAAGGCTATGTCGTACTTCCTGTAGAAATTCTTCCTGTAGAACTCTTACCGGCTTCTACAGGATGTCATTGCACCTCTAAACGAGCTCGATACACGGGAGAATTTTGAACATGCCGAAAATCTCGGTGGAGGATGATGGGTTAACAGATTGTGGAAGCGGAGGACGAGTACTTCGACCAAGGATGTTGTAAGTGCAAATGAACAGCGGGTGGTGCGAGTCTTCAGCCAAACAATTTTGAACTACGGCGCAATTTGTGGTGAGGGGGTGAGGTGGCTAGAACGAACCATTATCCAATGTCACAGCCATTTTCTCTACGTGTCCGTGGCCGCCATTACCTCCCCTCTGCCATTAACCGCTGCCACCACTACCAGTCTCGCCGATTTTCCCCGACTGGACACTCCACACATGTCGGTTGCACGGCTCGTTGGCGATTTTGAACATAACTGAGCTTGTTCAGATCCCACGAAGCTGTGTAACTGGCTAAGGGTGGCCAGTTGATTGGCCATCGAATTCGTTCAATCCGAACCATTTTCACAGAAATGCAGTTTTTCGAAATATAGTTTATGTAATTGACGAATGAGTTTGGACACTTACCTGTGTGGCCGTGGACGCGTTATGCATACTTCGGGTCTTGGAACCACTGCCTTGCTTGTTGTTGCCTCGTGCATGGGTGCTAGAACCCATTTTTTCATTTGTTGAAGTTGTATGCATGGCTTTGGAACCCGATCCTTCATTTGGCAACGATGCATGCACAGGTTCTGTTTGGTTTCAGCTGTTGAGGATGTGTTCACGTCCAAGAGGAGCCTTTTTACATGTTCCCAGTGTTGATTTCAACTATCCCTGCCTCCAAAGTATGTGTCCCAGACGGATTAGCCGCTACAGGATTCCTGTAGGATGTCCTGTAGCTGCTTCTCCTCTTGGGATGCAGGCTAAACGAGCAGGGCCATATTGCGGACGAGGACCGGATGCGTTGATGAAGAGTCTAGATGGAGCTTGGACAGGTAGAGTGTGCAAGACTTTGTTGTTGGACTTGTCACTTAAAAAAATTTGTTGTCATTCTGAGGAAAACAGGGTTTCTTGTATGATTGTGCAGGAACACATAACTAAGTGGGTGACAGAGGTGTCAAGAGATGGAACAAGGTGCCATATGGTGATGGTTTGAATAGAGCAGTTGCTGCAGGCCTAACAAACTGATCCCAACCATCAGATTCCCTTTCAAAATTGAATTTGGCTCACCTGAAGGTCCTACAGGATGTTTCCTGTAGAAATACAGAACTTCCTGTAGATAGCCCAGAACTTCCTGTAGAAAGCCCATAACTTCCTGTAGAAGGTGGAATCTCGACCCGAATGTGATCAAATCCTAGGAAAGGCGAGTGGCCATGGAGCGGGTGTCTGTAGGGATGTCATGGAGCCTGGTACGGACCCCTATCCTCATTTTGCGTGACCCTCCTTACCTGCAATGTATTCCCTGCAGCCTGCAATTATTTCACAAAGATTAGGCATGTTTTCTTTTTTCCTTTTTTCCTTTTTTTTTTTTTTTTGAGAGACAGCTAGGGCGCCTCCATGAGGTTTTCACCCTCACTATCTGCCCTAGGCACCTCGAAGAGGTTTTCACCCAAGAAAATTCTTTTTATTCCATTTTCTTTTTTTTCTAGAGACAACAGGGGCGCCTCCATGAGGTTTTCACCCTCATTGTCTGCCCTGGGCGCCTCAGAGAAGTTTTCACCCAAGGATCTTTTTATTTCCTTTTTTTTATGATGATAATCAAAGTGTGGGTGGAATAGAGGCAGGGCCTTGCTCCACTACCAGCACTGATTTGTCCAAAGTTTCAAGGAACTCCTGCCTCGAAAGGGGTTTCCTGTAGATTTTCAATCGATGCCCATTGACAAGCATGTGGATGGCTTCTTCATCAATGGTCCTGATAAGGACTGAACCATTGTCATTGCATTTCTCCACTGTATATGGTCCTAGCCATCTTGTGCTCAGCTTCCCTTTGAAATCCTTGTATCTTAAGTCATATAGCAGTGCCTAATCTCCTGGCTGGAATTGCTTTTATTTAAGGTGTCGGTCATGCCATATCTTCCTCTGAAGTTGGACTACTTCTGAGTGGAGGAGGGCCTACATTCTTTGTTCATCTAATCCATTCAGCTGCAGTAATCGTTCACGTTGAGCATGGCTGAGATCTAAGTCCAACTACGTTGCCACCCTCAATGTGTTGTACTCGAACTCTATGGACATCAAATCTTTCTTCCCGTAGACCATCTCATAAGGTGTGAAACCTGTTGTAGTTTTCCAAGTGGAGTTGTAGGCCCAGGTGGCCTCAACCAGGTGATCTACCCAATCCTTTCTGCTGCTGCTCACCACCTTAGTCAAAATCTCTTCCAATGCTCTATTAGTGACTTCCACCTGCCCATTTGCTTGTGTATGATACAGGGTGGAAGTTCTGTGCTTGATCTTGTGATGAGCAAGCAGGTCTTCAATCAAGTTAGAGGTGAACTAGCTTCCTTTATCGGTGACTAACTCTCTTGGGTAGCCAAACTTGTAGAAGATATTTTCCCTTAAAAACTTAGCCACTTTCTCTTTTATCGTTGCCTTGATTGCCTTTGTTTCTGCCCACTTTGTCAGGTAGTCGGTGCACACAATGATGTAATACCTTTGTTTTGAAGGAGGGTTGATAGGACCCATAAAATCCATGCCCCAATTCTCAAATGGCTCAAAGGTCACTTGAGGTTGGAGGGGCATTTCATCCCTTGGAGTCGGTTTCCCCATCCTCTGGCATCGATCACACTCACCGATGTATCTTCTGACATCTTAATGAAGAGTAGGCCAATAGTAGCCTGCCTGTAGAGTTTTGAAGGCATTCCTTTTTGCTGCAAAGTGGCCTCCACAGGGTCCATCGTGACAGGTGAGGAGGATGTCAAAGACTTCCTCCTCCCTAACACAACGCCTCAAGATCTAATCTAGGCCAAGTTTAAACAGGTTGCCCTCGATCCAAGTGAATGGGGCACTCTTCCTCACAATTCTGCTCTTCTCCTTTGAGGATAGAAGCGGAGGGAACTGTGCTGAGACCAAGTAATTTGCTATATCAGCAAACCATGGAGAGAGTAATGAGATAGCAAACAAGTGTTCATTTGGCATCTGGTCATCCACTGTCCCTTCTTCTCCTGCAGGCAAATCCAATCTAGACAGGAAGTTAGTAACAACATTTTCCTTACCTGGCTTGTCGACAATAGTCAAATCTAATTGTTGCAACAAAAGTAACCATCTAATGATACGAGCATTTACGTCAGGATTATTCATTAAATATCCAATCGCAGCATGATTAGTGTGTAGAAATGTTTGATAACCAATGATGTAGTGTCTGAACTTGTTTAGGGAATGGACTACAGCCAGGAACTCTTTCTCGGTTACAATATAGTCCATCTCTGCCTTAGACAAGTTTTTGCTGACAAAGTATATGGCATATGGTAGTTTCTCCTCAACTTGTCCTAAGGCTACCCCTATGGCTTTGTTCGAGGCATCGGTGTGGATGTGGAAAGGTAGGGCCCATTTTGGACCTCTCAAGATCGGGGCGGACATCATCTTATCCTTCAACTCATCCAGAGCCCCTTGGCAGTCGTCAGTCCACTTAAACTCAACATCTTTCCCTAAGAGGCTAAACAATGGCGAGGCTATCTTACTAAAATCTTTGATGACTCTTCTATAATATCTTTCCAAGCCTAGAAAACTCTCAACATCTCTGACCTTTTGAGGAGGTGCAACCTTTTGGATGATAGTGATCTTGTTAGGATCCACTTGTAATCCTTGCTGAGAAATTGTATGACCTAGCACAGTCCCTTCAATCATCAGGAATTCACATTTTTTGGGACTGAGGGACAAGTTCATCTCAATACACTTGGTTAAAACTTTTCCCAGGTTAGTCAATGCTTCTTGGGAGTCAGACCCATAAGGAGTAAAGTCATTCATATAAATTTCCACCGAATCGTGAACCAGTTCAGCGAATATGCTCAATACTGCTCTCTGGAATGTGGCAGGATCATTGCATAACCCAAAGGGAAGGACCCGGTAGGCAAAGGTACCCCATGGACAAGTGAAGGTGGTCTTATCTTGGTCCTCCAGGCTGATTTGGATTTTATTATACCTGTTGAACCCATCTAGGAAAGAGAAGAACTTCTTTCCTACTAGTCCATCCAACACTTGATCTATGAAAGGCAAAGGGAAAGGGTCCTTCTTGGTGGCTTTGTTAAGTTCACGGTAATCTACACAGATTCTCCACTTCCCATTTTTCTTGGGCACAAGCATTAGAGGTGAGACCCACTCACTGTCAGAGATGGGGTAGATGAATCCTGCATCCAACAATTTTTGCAATTCTTCTTTGACGATGTCTTTAAGGGTTGGATTCATTCTCCTCTGAGGCTGCCTGACTGGTTTACAATCCTCTTTAATGTAAATTTGATGGGTACAGACCGAAGGGTGGACTCTTTTCAACTCCTTATAGCTCCAAACGAAAGCATCCAAATGATTGTTCAATACGCTACACAGCTCCTTCTCCTGGGAGGGAGATAGGGAGGAGCTAATATTTAAGGTTCTTTCGGGGCCAGATTCCACACTCTTAACTCAGGAGAGGTCGGATCAGTCACACAGAGGTCCACTAAAGCACTGGCTTGGGTATCTTCCACCAACTCCACTAATGACAGTGCACCAGGAGGTGGGTTTTAAATCAAATTCTCAATCAAGTCATCCTTAGTTTGAGGGTCTCCCCTGGTGGCTTCTACTGTGCACAAAGGTGTAGAGTAGACCTCGTCCTTATCTCCCTCTTCCAACCAGAGTGGTAAGTCATGTTCAAGCAGAGGTTGGGTAGGAGGATAGAGGACTAGTTGTTTGGACATAGGCCCATTCTTGATGGTCATGCTTCCAGCTCGACAACTAATGTAAGCATTCGCAGTAGCTAACCAAGGCCTTCCCAAAATGAGGGGGTATCCAGTGAGTTTTTCCTTTGGCTAAAGGACCAAGAAGTCCGCAGGGTACTCCCAAGAGTCAATAGAGACCAGGACATCTTCCACAATCCCTTTGGGAGTCACAGTGGAGCGGTCTGCTAAATGCAGTACTGTCGAGGTCTTTCGTAAGGAGCTTTGAAGGTTGAGTTTAAGCATAGTGTCCCTGGTCATCACATTAATGGCAGCACCTAGGTCAATCAAGTTGTGGGGGATTATGGTGCCATTGATGTGGAAATCAACTACAAGACTCCCAGGGTCCAAATATTTTGGACAGATTACTTGCCCCAACATTAGATCGGACAGTTGTCGTATGACATTGATAGTCTGGGCATCTCTCTTGCGCCTGCCCGGGTGCCTAAAACACTTCTCCTTAATCAATTTTTTGTATATTGGTACATCTTCTATGGCCTAGAGAAGTAGTATTTTCACACACAACTGCTTAAATTCTCCCAAAATTTCAGTCTCCTATGGGTTTGGTTGCGTGGTTAATGTTAGTCGCTCAGGAAAGGGTGGAATGGATTTGGGTTCACTTTCCTGTTTTTCTTCCTCATCCTCCGGGGGAGGAAGTTGGCAGTCTGGAAGGACCTTCCCAAATCACAGGTTGATCTCCTGGATCTCCACAGCATAGGTAGGGCATGTTGTCTCCCCAGTGTATACCTGTTGGGCCTGTCTGTTGTTGGGGTTCGGGTTCGTTTGGGCAGGCATGTGGGGTTGCCTTGGAGGAGCAGGAGGTAATGGTTGTGGTTGAGCAGGTGGTGGAGGCAGAATGGTGGGAAGAGACTTGTATTGAGGCCTCCACCCTTGCTGAGGTGCATTCCACTGAGGCTGTGGCTGGACATGTGAGTGAAATGAATGAGCAGTAGGTTGAGGATGGTATTGAGATGGATAAGACCACAGAGGAGGTGTGGACCAAGAAGGATGAGCAGGGGGACCCCAAGAAGGTATTTGAGCGGATTGGTTGGGGCTATAATAAGCTTGGGATGTCCCTTGCATCCCCTGCTAGTAAGGTCTAGGCCCATGCAGCCTCCTTTGATTGAGGAAGTAGAGAGGTTCAGTGGTTGCCTCAGTCCCCTGGTACATGGCTTTAAATCCGAGCAAGGTTGGACATTGGTTTGTGTGGTGGTCTTCCTCACAAACGAAACATACCTCTACTGAGTGCAATGGACACTCGTTCTTAGGGTGCTTCCTCGTACATCTGGGATAGAAAATGGCCAAAGCCCTCTCAGCTTCCTCTTTCTTTTGTTGGATTCGAAAAGTATCGAGTTGCATGGAAATGGTCTGTCTCATCTCACTTTTTAGGTCTTCCATCTGATTAGCAAACTCATGCTTGGAGAAGGTGGTACTAGTTGAAAGTGGATTCCCCCTACCTCTTTTTCGAACTGCCCTAGAATGGTTTCTAAACACAGTCTTTATGTCCTCATAAGGTAGTTGGTAGATGTCTCCTCCAGCTAGCAAATGAAGGGTATCTAGCAAGTCTTTAGGGACTCCTTGGAGTAGAACCAGATTCAAAGATTCAGGGTCAAGTGTGCACCTGGCCCATTTATAACTAAGTTGGAACCTTTCCTCATAGTCTTCTAAAGACTCATCATTTCCCATGGTCATCTGAAAGATCTCTCCCTTTGTTTCTTTTGACCTATAGTAGTCCCGGTATTTGTTGTTAAAGGCTTGTTGCATCTGAGCCCAAGTGGTGATACTGTTTCCAGGTAACCCCATGAACTAGCGTAGCGCTGCACCCTTGAGGGTAGAAGGAAAGAGTTTCAACTTTTGCTCGTCCTCGGCATAGTCATAAGTTCGACAAAGGACAACAAACTCAAACAGGAAGGTATCAGGGTCTTCAATGGTCAATC
>APFE031139187.1:1956-27773 GCA_000404065.3 Pinus taeda | reverse complement strand
GAAGAATTGGACAAGATGTTGTCAGAAGGAATCATTGAGCCTGTTAACGAGTCTGATTCGGTAAGTCCAATGGTTATGCAAGAAAAGAAACAAAAGCGCGAGATTTGGATCCATGTGGATCTTAGGAAGCTCAATGATGCCTGCATAAACCACCCATTTCTAACACCATCTATAGATGAGGTACTTGAAAATGTGGGGGTGTAGAAAGCCTACTCGTTCAAGGATGGGTTCTCAGGATACCACTAGATCAAGATCGCACTAGAAGATAGGAGTAAAATGATGTTCACCACTGAATGGGGTTTCTTTTAGTAAACAGTGATGCCCTTTGATCTAAAGAATGCATCGGCGATATTTTCACAAATAATGGTAGCAGCATTCAAAGAATTTATGCACAAGTTTTCAAAGGTCTATCTGGATGACTGGACCATATTTGGACTAGTTAAGAAGCATGTAGCAAGCTTACGGTTAATGCTGGATACTTGTTGATGACACTAGATTGTGTTGAGTATCAAGAAGTGTACTTTCCTTGTCCCATTCAGGAACCTACTGGGACATGTGGTTTGTAAGCAAGGCTTGATGGTGGATCTGACAAAGATCATTGTCATACTCAATCTGAAAGTGTTGTGGAGTGTCAAACAATTACGCGCCACTCTGGGTCACACAGGTTACTATCAGAAGTTCATCAAAAGTTATGCCCAGATCACAGCTCTGATGGAACAATTGCTGAAGAAGTATAATACTTATTGCTGGAATGAGGAATGCAACAAAAGCCTGGAGACGCTTAAGGAAAATATGGCTTCAACCCCCATATTTGTCTTTCGAAAATGGGACGTTGAGTTTCATGTGCATGTTGATGCATCATGTATCACATTGGGGGCAGTACTTACTTAACGAGGAGTGGAGGGACTAGACCATCTGATTATATTCACAAGTCATCGGTTGTCAAAAGCTAAAAAAAATTACTCCACCGTTGAGCGCAAGGGATTAGCGATCGTATACGCACTTCAAACATTCCACCATTATCTATTGGGAGGTCACTTTAAGATGTATACCAATCACTCGGCATTAAAATAATGAGTGAATAATCCTGTGTTGGGGGGGAGTATCTGTAATTGGTTGCTATTAGTCCAGGAGTATGACTTTGAGGTCGTCGTCAAGCCGGGACGTCTAAATGCAGGCCTAGATCACCTGTCCCAAATTGAAACCCGTGAAGAACCCACAAATCTAGAAGATGGACTTCCGGATGTTCAGCTATATCCAGTGCACATAGCGGATGGTCATTTTGAAGATATAATCCATTTCTTAACCATAGGGACCGCGCTGTAGGGATACTCTGTTCAGCAGAAGAAAGAATTGGTGATACACGCAACATACTTCATCGTGATTGTAGGACATCTCTACAAAATGGGGAATGATGAGATCCTGTGTCGGTATGTCCCGGAGTTCAAGCGAGGACAAATACTAGTCGAAGCCCACGGGGGGGTTGCTGGTGGACACTATGTGGGTTGTGCCATAGCCCAGAAGATACTTCGCACAGGATTATGGTGGCCCACTCTGCATTAGGATTCGAAAGACCACTGTCGAGCCTGCGACGTCTGTTAACGGATGGGGAAACCATCACAGAGAGATGAAATGCCGCTCGAACCATAGATGACGCTACAACCCTTTGAGAAATGGGCAATCGACTTCGTATGACCTATTGAGCCATGAGGAAAAACGGGTGCGCACTATATCATCACCGCAATAGATTATTTAACTTGATGGGCCGAGGCATAGCCGGTTAAGGACTGCACGTCTGCGATAGCTGGAAAGTTTTTTTTCAAAAATCTCCTCACAAGGTTTGGATGTCCCAAAATTATCATGAGCGGTCGAGGAATGTATTTCCTAAATGAAACAATTAGCACGCTCACAGAGGAATCCAGATTTATCACAAATAGAGTACTCCATACCATCCGCAAGCAGATGGGATCATGGAAGCATTCAACAAAATCTTGGAGACCGCACTAACCAAGGTCTGTAACACATAGTGCAATGACTTGGACTTGCACATCAATGCTGTGCTATGGGCATACCAAACTATGTGCAAGAAGTCGATGGGCCAGACACCATTTCGATTAGTCTATCGCAAAGAGGCTGTTCTTCCTATGGAATATATTGTGCCTAGTCTGTAGATCGTGGCAATCACAGGTATGGTAGACCATAGGGCTTTGGAGGAACGGCTCACGCTGCTAGAGGAACTAGAAGAGGAACAATTTTTGGCTGGGTCCCATCAGCAAGTACAAAAACAGTGAGAGAAAGCATGGCATGATCGACATATTAAAGTGCGCACATTCAAGGAGAACGATTTAGTGCTACTATACAATAGTAAATTTGAAAAATTCCCTCGAAAACTCTGAATGCATTGGTTAGGACCCTATGTGGTCAAGGAAGTTACCGATGGGGGCACGGTTCAGCTAGCTAAACTTAATGGCAACCCCTTCCCGGGCCGAGTGAATGGAAGTCGCCTGAAGCTCTACACAGGTGGGTTAGCCGCCTGACTAACCATTTGAGGAACAGTCTCACTGCTCCAACCAGTTGAAACAGAGTGCAGGATGGTAAAGTAGTCTGGAGGAAGGTGCGAGTACCAAGCCACACATCAAGCTAGATCAATGATAAGTTCGTGGTCGTGTGATCAGAAGTGTGCCACTGTGTGGCTACGAAGAAAAGTGATTGTTTCTATCACTATTCATGACATGATGTTTGCATTATGGTCAATGGGAGGGGGCAGCGGGAAATTAAGATTGGAAGTACGAGTTAGATATCGCATGAGCCACCACAAATTTTACACGAAGATGCTAGGACAGGCGAGAATCAGTGAATTTGAAATTCACATGGCTTATAAATCATCGAGGGGCATCCTCCAGGTGACATACACTCCTGGAAAACATACATTGGGTATCAATATGGGGATGTTCATTCTCTTTTCAGAAGGAGTATGTCCCAGGGTGGTGATATGGCTGTTGAAGAAGCAGGATTCTCTAAGGGGTATGGTGGTGACAGCTGCACGCGTCCTGCAGATGGTAGCATCAACAGTGGGGGATGTACCGGAAAAAGGGAGACATGAAGCATAATTGGTCTAGATGTTGTCACTCCACTCAGGGGTTGGTCGATGAAATACAACAGAAAAGAGAAAGGATCGATAGATGGAGACCATGGGTAGATATGCAGATACTAAGTCGGATTTGCTGTCTCTTCAAAATTGGGATCTTACAGACAACAACAAGGGTCTTGCAAAATTGCAACACGAGCTACAACAAATAGTGCTAAGAGAAGATACAAAGGTCATAAGTGACTACGGTGGTACCAAGGGGTCCCATAGGTGGCTTCCCTGCTCATGCTAAAATTCTATCAGGGTGTGTTCTGCGTTAGTTGAGCAGAGCAGAATGAACATTATCGGTTGCAGGAAGTGGGAGAAACAGTGAAGCCTGCACTAGATGAAGAGTTGCAGGAGACAAGAAAGGAGCAGCAGGATGACGAGCGTCACTCAAAGGGAGGCAAACCGCGAAGCCAAGGCAGAGCATCTCGCCACATCGGCGAGTGACTCGGGATGAGTCACGATGATTTTGTTGGGGGACTATTGGATAACAGAGGTCTTGTGTAATGGTTTTGGGAAAGAAAGCCTAGAAATTAGAAGTAAATTATTGTAAAAACTCCAAAGTATGCAGAGCACGAAATGTAAAAGGTCGAGTCAAAGGGTTGTCCACCCAAGAAATAATGTAGAATAATAGGAAGTAAGTTGGTCCACGAAACATAGATAGGTATAAATGGAGTGTGACCCTATGGGGGGAAAGGCAGTTCTTGGTTGAGTATGATTTTGGAGATTGGATATGTAATGGTTGTCTGAGAAGGGTAGTTGGAAAGCGTTTGTAAGTCTGAGTCGGGGGTTTGGGTAGAGGATAGCAGCTGTGTGCACAGAGGCCTGGAAGAGTCTGCAAATGTGTGCGTGGACCCATGTAGCTGAGTGCACAGGGTAGATTTGGATGTAAGGGTGACAAGTGGAAATAAAGATAAGTTTCTTCTAAATTCTGTGTTAATCCTGAACTATCACAACTCTGTTTTTTATAATAAAATTGTTTTGATTTGCGCACCTATGCTTATTGAGTACTTGTGAATCGGGTTTAATCTTAATATGTGACTAAATGAAAGTAATAAATGTTTGCTTAAAGACCTCTCTAAGTAGATCTAGGTTATAATACTTAATCAAATAAATTAGATTTGTAATCAGCACGATAAGTAAAAGTTAATATTATCTGGATTTGCGCGGATCTAGTGTAGCAGGAGGTTGCAGGAGCTCGTGCAAACCTCTCAGACCACATCTAGACATCCCAAGGGTGCGGAAACCTAGTTCCAGCACCCTCCCCTGCTACATTCGGTGAGACCTCAGTCTGTGCTTTGCGGGCTATTGCCGAAAGGACCAGTAGCTGCGGGATTTTCTTGGCTATATAATTCTTCCGAACCTAGGGCAGGCCCATATAAGCCAACATCTCCCTTTATATACGCAATGGTATGGGAGCACAAGTCCATACTAGCACTGCCTACTGCCGAAGCGAATGATAACTACTAGGTTTAATGATGCCAGAACACATCTCTAGCCTAGACCTTCTAAATGTAATCGTTAGGTTTCAAATGCACCTTAGATTAATTGAATACATTTTAAATTTTATCTTTAAATTATGTCTCGATTTTCAGGCCTTATCGATGTGACTTGAAAAAACTCCTATATGCAGCTAAATGAGACAAGAGCCTTTCAATTCAATGAATTGTTTACACTATTGACAGTAGAAAACACACTCAATGCAACAAAACAAGCAAT
Source organism: Pinus taeda (assembly GCA_000404065.3). Lineage (NCBI taxonomy): Eukaryota > Viridiplantae > Streptophyta > Pinopsida > Pinales > Pinaceae > Pinus > Pinus taeda. The sequence goes on along the minus strand of APFE031139187.1, from coordinate 22,921 downwards.
TGAAAGAAAAATGAATTTTTCACTACTTTGCTTTTTGAAAACAAAATGATGAAAAACTCTTTCCAATTCCTATCTTTCCTATCAAACGCACTTCAAGTAGTCCTTTCACTAATAAAGAGAATTCATTTCTTTTCCAATTCAAATGACAATGCAACTCTAGTCTTCAATGATGCTAACCAATGCAACATATTGATTCAGTAAAGTAGAATTATGTATTTTTCAATGAAATGATACAATGGATCTTTCACAAACACTTCAATGAAATTTTTTCAAAACAATCAACCTCAAGCAAATGCAAAGCAAAAAATAGAATGCCTTTCGAACTAATGATGCAAATACTCCACCAAAAACAAGATGAGCAACGTGATCTATGCCCAAAAAGAGACGCTTAACCAACAAACAAAACTTTTCAAACTTGTTAAAGGGAAATCAAAGTAAAAAAAGGACTAAAAACGAAATGCAAGGAGCAACTTAACTATCAACTTGACTTGTTGAGTACACGAACAGGTGAATGGATGATGACCTAGATGTCCTAGGGTAGCAAACCATCCATGGACTCAAGAAACCAAGTGAAGAAAAGGAAAACCAAGCAAGCATATAAACCAACATAAAAGAGCTTTTGAGTCAGGGAGAACACAGCCAAAACAAGCTGAGAGGCTGAAATCAAGAGGGAGGACACACTAGTTATGATCCAAGGAAAACCCTGATCTTCACCTATAGGAATCATTGTGATTTCCTAATAGAAAACAAGCACCAGAAGGCTGTTCATGTGACCATTTTTGAGAAACTCCCACTAATCGGCGCGACTATCATAAAAATAAACATGCTAACTGAGGATTCAAGGAAAAAAAATTCAAAGGCTAAAACCAGACTTGGCACTGTAAATTTCAGACTTAGAGCAGTAAACCAGGAAAAGTAAGGAACATTAAAGGGAAATGGTGATACTATAAAAGTTCACACAAAACAATAAAATGATAATCAATCAAACAGAACGGTTGGCTCCCCAGCTAAGTCACCAATTTGTGGTGCAGGTAAATTCTTAGTGCAGACACAAACAATTCCTCTAGCCCGAGAGAGCAAGTCTAGCCACAAACAAATAGTCTATGGAAAACTTCCTTAAGCGAGAATCAAATAAGAGGGTCTACCTCTTAGAATGCTATTCCACTTTGTGATGATCTTGCTTCCTTACTCCAGCTACTTTGTATTTCCTTCCTTCTAATAACTGAAACAAGAATACAAACAACAAAAAAAAATGTGATAGCATACAAATTGTATTCAACCTACTTAACAGGCCAAGGAACATTAATCCATCGAATGTAAGATAACACTTCAATGTAGGAAATCAATCAATAGTTGTGTTCATGTAAATTTAGGAAGAGATTGCAACCAATGCCTTGATGTTGCTAGTCTCCTCTGACGTATTTGGCTTCCCACACTTTTGCTATCATCTCATGGATAGACCCAACAATGGAAGTTTTAAGGCCTCTTCCTTTTAGTCTCAAACCTAACCAAACACACTATTCTCCCTTAAGAAAAACTAGAGAGCTACAAGCTATATATGTCTTGCTGATTATTCAAGCTCCAAAAATACCAAGACTCAAAACTAGTGAATATTGTAAAAGGAGGGGTTTATATAGCTTGGATAGTGGGGAGATGGTTCCTCTTATCATGGGAGAATGCTTTATCTCTTGGGTTGGTTCCAGTCTAATAGGGGAAAGGAGACAAAAATGACTTCCTTGGCTTCATCCAACCCATAAATTTACCAGACTTTCAATATGAAGCTTCTAGACCTGGAAGCTTTGACTCCATATTTAAAAAACATGCCAAAAGAGGATCAATAGGAATGAGGAGTAGAGGGACAGTGAGAAAGTTTTGTGTAACAAAGTAGTATGGGTTGCGGGAAAGCTGATGTCTGTGCAATTTTTGGAAGGAGCGGGCAGCGGGAGTCTGACAGCCAAAACTGTGCAATTCTTGGAGGGAATTAGTAGTCATTTGTTGGGACCTTTGCAATGAAAACTATGCAATTCCTAGAGGGAATTGGCAATCGACTGCTGGGACCTTGGCAGCAAATACAACATAATTATTAGAGGGAACTGGTAGTGAGCTGCTAGAGCTTGGCAGCAAAAACTATGCATTTCCTGGAGGGAACTAGCAGTCAGTTGTTTGTAGCTGCTGGTGGGAAAACCTACATTACTGCTGGGATGTTGGCCTACTGATCACCTCTACACAATTTCTGAGCTGAGCAGATTGCTGGGAAGCAGAGGGCTTGCTCATGAAATCTATGCAGTTTTCTGGGTGAGTAGGCAGTCAACTTACTGGTGGGCTGGCTAGAAAAACTCCAGAATTTTCTCAGGGAGACAGGGACGAGCAGTAGGTGTCGTCTGGCCCATAGAAAATTTTAGGGGCGAATGTTCGCCCTTTGGCGAAATTAAGAGGTTTTAAACTTTTAGTGGGTGAATATTTTGTATCATAGTACATTTTTACAAATCACCTCAAATAACCCACCTTATTTTAAGGGAGAGGGTAAAAAAGGTAAATTTAGCCCTTGAAATTAGGAGTTACAACCTTCCATTCACCCCATTTCAAAGGAATAGGTTTATTTAAGTGAATCCTATGGGCAAATACCATATTTATAAAAGAGGTATGGTAAATTAATAAAAATATAAATAAATGAGAGGTATGGTAAATAAATAAAACGTCCTTTTATACTTACTCAAAAGGTATGGTAAATAAATAAAAATATAAATAAACTAGATGTATGGTAAATAAATACAACCTCTTTTTATATTTAGTCCATAACGTTCGTTCTATTTATGAAGGCTCAAGAAAGAGGTTTTATTTAAGTGAATCCTATGGGCCAAATACCATATTTGTAAAAGAGGTATGGTAAATTAATAAAAATATAAATAAACTAGAGGTGTGGTAAACAAATGAAACATTTTTTTATATTTACTCCATAAGAAACCTTATATTTACCAACACTCAAAAAATGTGTTATATTTAGGTGAAACCTATGGGAAAAATACTATGGCACAAATACCATGGACTAGATTATTTGTAAAAGAGGTATGGTAAATTAATAAAAATATAAATAAACGAGAGGTGTGGTAAACAAATGAAACATTTTTTTATATTTACTCCATAAGAAACCTTATATTTACGAACACTCAAAAAATGCGTTATATTTAGGTGAAACCTATGGGCAAAATACTATGGGACAAATACCATGGGCTAGATTGTTATTAATACCATGCAAAAAAACATTATTAACCCTAATATTAGTATTAATAAAAACAAAAATGGCACATGGTATTGACCCATGGTATTCACCAAAATGGCACATGGTATTGACCCATGGTATTCACCTGGAATGTAGCCTATTTAAATGGGGGAATCAAACCAACATAGGTCCATCCTTACTCTGGATCTACTAACCCCCGAGAGGTATCAAATATCGTGATATGCAAACTAGCATAGAATGAAAAAAATATTTGATCCCTCTCGGGGCATGGATCAAGAGTAAAAATGGATGTTGTAATTTAATGTATGTTAAACATTTTAGCTTGGTTAAATAAAAAATAAAATAAAAATCAACTATTAATTTTATTAATTTTATAAAATTACTAATAATAATTTTTAAGCTCAGGTTTATGATAACCCATGGTAATACCAAGATCTTACAAATTTTATATAATTGAGTAAAATATTCGCCATGCCTGGTGAGAGATTCGCCAAAAAATTATATATACATATTATATTATTGATAAAATCGCCTTCCATGTTTCCTATATACCATGGAGATTCGCCCATTTATTATACTTATAAATTTAGGGGGGGTTCTTAAAATTTTCCCTGGTCTGGCCTGTCTGCACAATTTCCTTAGTCAATAGAGCAGGCAAGGTCTGCAACTTCTACACAATTTTTTAGGGGAATCAGTCTCGGGGTGACTGCATGGTGAAATTCTCTGGTTGACGAGTAGGAAGGTTGATTGATTAGCTTGCGGGTAGTGCAGCTTGAAAAGGCTTGCTTAGTGCTTCTGTGTTGTTTTTGTGATAGTCGACCGATTCGATGGGGGGATGAAGGTACGACTACCTAAGGGTAATATGGTCGTCAAAAATTCAACAAAATGACTAAGTGTGTGAGCGATTGAATTATAACATATGGATGCTTGCAAACACACACTTACATGACTTCATGACAATACGACTCAAACCATCCAGACACACATGCTCAACATGATTAACCGATGGTGTGAGTGACCAGTGTGACGCTTGTGATTGATTGTTGGACGACTGTGATGACACTTGAATGACAGTTTGTATGACTCCGTGTGTGAGCATGACGGATGTTTACACAGAGAACACAACATGTACACATGAAGCGAAGACCTTTTGTATGACCAGAAAATGGTCGCAAGCATGACATTGACATGAACATGCAAAAGTTGTATGTCAAACGATGAAGAAAGGTGGGTGTGAGGACTCACACGAGCTCATGGGGTGAACCCAAGTGTATGCAGAAATAAATTAAAACTATCAAATGAGGCTCTGAAATTGGATGCAGGCCAAAATTTTGTAGGGTGTTGCAGATGCTACAAGACTTGGTGACACATTGGTAGAACTCTAGCTTCTTTGTTTTGGTTCATTGACAGCATAGGGCCTTGGTATTTCGGGGAGTGTTGAATCACTGTGCGGGTTAGTTTGACTTCACCACTTACCCCATGGACAGAAATGGATCACCCTTTTCCAACTCATTAAAATACAACAAAAATTCAGGTTGATCATAGTATTTCAAAATCGGGAAGGGTAGTTTAGCTCATGAGTTGAAGATTTTTAGTGTATAAGTTTTCATCTCTGGTGTCGCTCTGTTATGAGTAAGCCTAGACAGTACCACGATAAGGTCACACAAGAACACACACATTGCTCCACGACCAGCGAGCCTAGTCAGTACCCTAGTGGACTTGCAAGCTTCACCTCTCTGCATAGGAAGCCTTTCTCTTCTTTCGCCTTTATATTTTTTAAGAGGATAATGCATAGGAAATTATTTACTTTTAGGGAGGAAGAGGGATCCTGACTTATTGAGTGAAGAAGAGGTTGTTCCTTAAGAGAAGCATGTAATACCTCTTTTATAGGTCTAGTCATTTAGATTTTCCCCTTCTTCATTTCTACTAGCTGGATGAGCTTGGACACATAGAGTAGAAGCCTGAGTATAGGCATGAGGCGTCCTAGTGTGGACATAAGTTCACAGTTAGACCAAAAGTTTCCCTGCAGACAACTCATACTTTCCATCAATACTTCATCATCTGAAGGTCATAACCAGGCACAAAGAAGATGCACATAAGATTGACCAAGTGCTGCAGTGTCACAAGTCTCTTTATATCTCAGCCACAGGCTCATTTAAAAGATAGAACTTAGTGGATGGAATCACTTATTTCTGGAAACAAAAATAGCAAGGTATTAAGAAAACAAAACAAACAAAAGCAAAAATAGTAAGCAAAAAAAAAAAATGAAAACAAAGATTGTCAACAAGGCAAACAAAATGAAAACAACAATTAGCAAGAAGACTCTATACATGGTGTGGAGCACGACCCGACCTATTGGAAGCAGTGTTTGAGATCTTAGTCATTGACATGAAGGTTGTGAATCCTCCCATCAAGTGATTGCTGATGGTACGGTTATGGGCCAAGCTTCTCATGGACCTTGTAGAGACCAATCCACAGGGACGGGAACTTCTAGCACTTGCCTTTGTCTTCATGGGACTTATCCCATTCCAGAACCAAGTCACCAACACCAAAGTTAGCTTTCCCTGCAGACTTTTTATTGAACCATCTCTTCATATGGTTTTGATGGAGTGTAAATTTTTCTTTTGCTTTCATCCTTTCTTCCTAAATATTATGAAGTGTATCCATCCTATGCTGAAGTAGCTGGAAAGGCTTGCCTTGGGATCCTTGGGATAGCTGAAGAGCAAGCAAGTAGATATTGGCTGGAAGGATGGCTTCTTTACCATAAGCTCGGAAGTATAGTGAGGTATTCATAGATGGTTTGTGTGTTATGCAGTTAGCCCATAATTCATTCGTCAGGGTAGAAAGCCAGTCGCGTTGCTTAGAGAAAAAATCGTTTTGATTATGCGGATAAGGTTTTTGTTCATGGATTCTGCGAGACGGTTTCCTTGCGGGTAGTAGTTAGATAAGTGTTTCAGTACAATACCATTTTTTAATGAAAATAATAATGTTTTAAAGATGAAAAGTACATTGCATTATCAAAAACAAGTGATACCTCAATGTTGAAGCATGAGATGATGTTCTACTCAAGGAAGCTAATGACCTCCTGGTCATTCACTTGTTTGAGTGGAACTACTTATGTCCACCACATGAAGTAATTAGTTGCTGTCAGAATGTAGTGATGTTGTTTTGAAAAATGTGGAAAATATCCCCAATGATGTCTAGGACCCATTTTTGGAACGGTTCGGTCACTGCAACATGGTGCAGTGGGGCTGCTGACCTTCGTTCTCTGTCGGCGCATTGTTGACAAACCTGTCACTTGTGGGCATAGGCGTGTGCATCATTCAATAATCTGGGTGGTAGAAATTGGCTCATGTAACTTTGTGTGCAATGGTAGTTCCCAAAAAGTGACCCCGACAGGTTCATCATGTAGATCCTGTAATACCTTCTCTAGTTCATGTCCCTCCAGGCACCTAAGAAACACTCCATTGTTGTGCTTCATGTAAAGCCCTATGTGCGCTGAATGATATGGTAAACATTTGAGGCACAATCCCCTCTTCTATCTTATGGAAACATGAAAGGGTACGATGTCATTCTCAAGTTACTAGCACACATCTGCGTACCCAGGGGTTCCATCTTCAGTGGGAGTCCCTCGCCCTATATCATACATCTCGAATTCCTACTCCTAGCTGACGAGCTCTTCCTCTTCCTCTGGTGCATGTATTGTGCCAGTGGGAAGTCTGCAGAGCCCATGTCATTTGATAGTGTGAGCTGGCTCGATTTCAAGATCATGCTATTGCAAGCCTGTCACCCAGTTCACACGTCGTTCACCCAGTTCTTGTTGTACAAGAAGTGTGAGGACTATTAGGTGAGGGACATAGACTACGTAGTGGTTCTTCAGCAAGTATGACCTGAATTGTTTCACTATGTTGTAGACTCTATATTGTTTCTTGTCAATGATGGGGTAGTTGAGTTCTAGTCCCTGCATGCTTTCACTCATGAAGGAGATGGGATAGTTTTCATTCATATTGTCCTTCTAAGTGAGTACTCCAGTGAGCAAATTATCGAAGGTGAAAGTGTATAGTAGGAAATCCTTCTTGAAATATGGGCTATAGAATGTAGGTACTTTTGCAATAGCCTACTTGATACATGTGAATGCATAATTTTCCCTCTTGCCCCAGCTGTAGACTGCATCTTTCCTTATCATGTCCTACATGGTTTTTACTATCTGTGCATAATCCGAGATGAACTTCTGGAGGAATTTTATCTTGCCCAAGAAGGACAGCATGGATTTGTTGTTTGCTAGGTGAGAGATATGTGTAATAGTCTAGACTCGATGTGGATCAACCTTGATCCCTCTTTTGGCAACAATGTGTCCAAGAATGTTCCCCTCAGACACTCTGAATAATCTCTTTATGGGATTCAAGGAAATCCCATATTTCCGGCATCACCCAAACATTTACTTCATATGGCATATGTGGTCCTAACTTTTCCTTCAGAACATAGTCACATCATCAAGGTATACCACTATGCTCTCTCTAATTAGTCAACTAAAAGTGATGTATATAACATGCTGAAAGGTTGGCCTACATTCACAAGCCCAAACGACATTCGTCTGTATGCGAATGTACCCCACCTGGTATGGAAGGTAGTCTTAAGTCTGTCACACTCTGCTACCAGAACCTCAATGTATCCTAAAAAATGTCGATTAGGGAAAACATCTGTGCCCCAAACACGGTTTGCAAAATTTTGTCCGTAGATGGCATAAGGTAATTGTCTTTGTCCGAGGCATGGTTCATGCTCCTGAAATCATCACACAAGTGGATTTCCCCAGACTTATTGCATACAAGAACAAGGTTTGAAACTGATGTGGAGTGACAAACTTTGTATATGATCCATGCATCCAACAACTTGGTGAGATCTTTTTGTATAAGGGGTTCAAGTGATGGATGTACTTTCCTCAACTTCTCTTGATATCTCCTCACCCTTTCCTTGATTGGGATGATGTGTTGGATTATCCACATGTCATAAGTTTTCAGATCATCGTATGTCCATGCAAACACATCTCGGTACTTCTTGAATAGGCAGACAAATTCTTGCCACTCTTGCTGTGTGAAACATGTGCCGAGATTGATGAAATTTTGATATTGTTTTGTTCCTCGGCCCCTGAAAATGTTCTTGCAACTCATAAAGATTCTCCAATGATTCCACACCCTTCGTGATGAGATGGCCTTTCCTGTTACCAGCTTATGCTTGTAGAGATTATTCGGCTCATCATCGTCTACCACTGCATCTTTCAAGATGTCATCGTTGGCCACGAATTGCAGTATCCTTTGATCATCATTAAATACATGTAAGTTAGTTATGTTATCCGGGGTTGATGGTTTTTATAATATCTCAATAGTAAATATATCCCTTATCGGTGACATTCTAGAGGTTGTGTTTTCCATAGCATGGGCAATTGTGTTACGCATACGTGGTAAGGAAATGATGTTAAATGTTTGGAAGTTAGAGATCAATCATCATACCTCTTGTTGGTAAACTTTTAGATGTGGTGATAAAAAGTGGATGCAGTTACATACCTACGATACCACTCTCTCTAAATCACCTAACACTTTGAGTGAAACCACGTTGAGGTTGATGGCTTTCTGCAAGCCCAGCACAAGTGATTCATACTCAACAATGTTTTTTGTGCACTCAAACTCCAAGTGAATTGAAACTAGATGCTTCCTATTGTTTGCGTCCATTAAGACACACCCAGTTTCCGAACCATCCTATCTCTTAGATCTGTCAAAGTGCAAGTCCACAACTCATCTAGACACAAACTGTTTGAAGCGCTTGTAATACTGCTACTATTGTTGCTACTACTAATGCTACTACTAGTACAATGTATTGTATATACCTCATTACCATTAGTTGGGAAGGAAGGAGACCCAACTGTGTGTGTGGTAGGGTTGGAGCTGGCCATGCAGGATAACACCCCAACATTTTTTCCAGGAGGTAGTTTCCAAACATTAGTTCTGCGAAGGACAACAATTTATTCTCGCCATAGAGGGGAGTGACATTTGCCTCATATACCTCTTAGATACCACCCATATTTGATTTTTTTTCCCTTGTATGGAAGCCACATGTGCGACCAATCCATAGCAAAATATTCATTTAGCTTGCTGGACTAGTCACTGCTGAGTAGTAAATCGTATGCTTCCAGTATGTCCACAACAATAATGATGATGTGTTGGTAGACTCGACTGTCATGAAATAGTCAGATGATCACATCTCAGAGTTCACCAATGGTTGGTACATATGTTCGATCAAGTTGGATGATTTGCCTGGTTGTCTTGCTCCATTTTGCATTGATATTTTTAGCAATGGAGAGTGGCATGATGTTGGCTTCCATGGCAGAATTAACCAAGAAGTTGTGAACATTGCAGTTAAAAACTTCAAATGAGAGAAGGAATTGAGGACAACATAATTTTTCCTCTTCCATCTGGAGTGTGTTTAGCACATTGGAAAGCGACCCGAGAGGTGTGCTTTCTCCCTTGTTGGTAGAGGCTATGCTTTCGATTACTGTCTATCCCAATGCGCACAGGAGGATGTCTCACTGACTATCAATCTTAGCTAGCTGAAACAAACTGATATTTGTGCTCGTTTTCTTCATGTCATCCACAATGTTATAGTACAGAGGTGGTAGAATCATGGAGGTGTTTGGGGAAAGATTGATGTTTGTGTTGTCTGGAAGAGTGTTCTACAGTTTGCTGCTCATGGACGTACTCTTGTCTGCCGCTATCTTCCCGGACTGTTTTGTGTTTTTTGCTTTGGGGCGGCTGGTGGATCAAAATTCTGCAACAACAATTTCATATTTTATTTGGCTTCCCCAACTATAAGCGGAGCCCCTTTACTCCTAATATTGTAATGATCATTTTCCTTTGGTGTTTGTTTCACGACGTTCACCTTCAACGCTTCTTGCAAGAAATGATACATGTTCACTACATGCTCATAGCTTAATGCTTCATTAGATGTAACTTCTTCATCATTATGCATGTATTTCAGTTATTCCTACATATTGTTCTTTATGTCAAATGTATGACTGCATAGAGAGCTTCTGACTCACTTCCAGTTTGAACAAGAATTCTCTGGGTGATGTTCTTCAAGGAATGAACATAATTTAGAGTTTGTGCACTAATCGAGCTGGAACATAGAGCTCTGTGCAGTTTTTGAAGTGAACCAGTTGCTTCTTGATGACATGCTTCCCTGTTTGTCACTGGGCAAATGGTTGCTCACAGACGTGTCCATTTTCCATTGTTTAAGTTTAGACACTTTTGTTGTCAATTTCTTGTCGAGGCGAGTGAGGGTTTCAATATCATTTGTTTCCTTGTCTCTACCTTTGCTCACCATCACCTGGGACTTTCTGCTCACATCTTTGGAGTCCTTTACTAGTTTATCATCCTTGATGACTCTAATCACGCGCAGGACTTTCTGAACAACAATATCCTCTTCGCAATTTTCTAGTAGTGTTGGTTTTGTAGCTCACTTGATGAACTGGGCAATGTTGGTCGGCAGTGCAGACATGTAGTAATCAACAATGATGAATTCATGAGGTTTGGTGTCCACTGCAAACATGTTCAATATGCGTGTAAACCTCTGATTGAATTCTTTTAACTTTTCTTTCCCCTCCATCTTCAGGCTTCCCAATTCTTTGAGTAACATGGCTAGAGTATTCTCATCAAAAAAAATTTCAAGAAACATGCATTTGAATATACACCAGTTCTATATGGAGCTGGCTAGAAGGTTATGATACCATTCAGCTGTGTGACCATCCAAGGTACATGGAAACAATCTACATGCTACGTCATTGTATTGTACCTCATGGATCTGTAGTTGTAGGTAGAAGTTGTCCAAATGGTTTTCTGCCTTCACCATGTTGTCAATGTTGAACTTGATGTTCATTCTCTCCACCTGCTTGGGCATCTTGTGCAAAGCACCCGGGAGAGCCAATGGTCCATGCGTCATCCATTCTAGATTTTGGTCAGCCATCTCTTATTCTTCTTCATCCTCTCCTCTTCATAGTTCTGACTCTGAGTATGTTGATTTGTCTTCGCCTCCACCTCCTCCACTACCTTCCCCTCTACCTCCTGTATTAGATTCTAAGCCCAAGATCATGAGGGTATCTCATTCCCCCTGTAAGAAAACTAGAGGTTCCTCTCTATCTTCAACAACTTCTGCCATACCTTCAAGTGTGGCAAGAAGTGCTTCTTCCACTGATGATACAACAACCCCTATTGGAGTGGTTTTTGTCTTCCTTGATGCATATGGAATATGTTGTATACATGGCATAAGTCTGACTGCTTTCACCAACTTGCGGGTGACGGGATGGATGGAGAGAAGGTGATGGTATGGAATTACATGTTCAGTCCGGGGAGGTGAGAAGTAACTAACTACATAGTCGCGCGTAGGTGAGATGGAGTGCTAGTTACTACCTTCACTAGATGGTTGGTGAGTGAGTGTGACAGGACGTTCAACCATATAAAACTGGTGGTCTTCCTTATAGCACCAAAAATGTTGATGGTGCTGGACCCACCAACATTCGGGGGATCACCCCAGTATGAAGTCCCATTTAGACCTCACACTGTTTGGTGTGGGTGTCCCATCCGGTATGATGGCCTAGTTTCCATTAGCTTAAATATTTTCCTCATCTCTTGCTTTTCATCATAGGAGATTGGTCTACTTTTTCTTCGATTAGTGTAGTTCACATTCTTGGTGATTTCTAGTGTTAGTTGTGTCAATGGTTCTTTCTTCATAGTGGGAGAGGGGGGAAGTGAGTCCCAAGTCAGATCAGAGGAAGCCCCAACTTTGTTAGGAACATACAACATAAAAGGATGTGCACAGCTTCTGGCGAAGCAATCCACAAATGTGGCAGTCACAACTCACAAGAAAAGATAACATGTACAACACACAACGGAGGATTTCGCGCAAGTGGGACGATCGTTATAGCAAATTTATGTGAAAGGTCTAGCTGATGTCCGGGGAGGTAACCAACATAGGTAGGAAACGTTAATAGCTCATTTAACACATTTTCATTAATATATATGTGTTAAAACAATTGAATGAGTTCAAGTGTTAAGAATAGGATAAAGAAACATGCATTACAAGTGTTCAAGATTAGTCTTACAATAGTTACAACGCATGTGTGAAAACGTGTTGGCTTGCTAGCATCCTTTTGAATTAAGAGAAAGTTCCAAGATACATCGTTATACCATAAATCACTAACCTATTGGGGGGGTCATCGGAACCACTACTTACTCCTCAAAGAAAACATTATGGACACTCAAGGCTATGTGGGAGGATCCGATGTGAAAATTCCTTTCCATGTACAAATGAGGGGATATTTATAGCGAAGAGTGAAACTGAACCTTGTGGTTGTTCAACTTCCCTCATGACTATTTGAGTTCCATGACCTTTCGACTTTACATGACTCTTTATATGGCAAGTGGGTATATTGGAATTCCACATTACATTACATTGATTGACAGTATGGCCTAGAGTAGAGATGTGGATGATATCACTCATGACAAGACTCGACATGATAGTGCTAGTATGTTCGTGTTGTTACTGTTGTGCATGTCAAGTTGCAGTGTTGTTGGGTGATGGATATCCTCATGGTGTGTCACAGCTTCACCTCCGCATGGCAAAGTGTGCAGAGTCTTCGATGGTTGTTGGGTTTGCCTGATGTTGCTTTCACATGTTCCTCCTTGCTTGTATGTTGGCATTCTTGATGGGTTCTTTTGTTCATGAAAAGTGCATGTTCGTCCATTGGTTTGTGTGTGAACACATCCTCGCATGTTCTCCCATCTGTTCATCCTTGAACAAATATTTTCATGATCGTCCCTTCGTGAGCCCATTTCTTTGCATGCATTGTTTTTTCATCTATTGTGAAACATGTCCTTATACATGTACACTCTTTTTCCTTCATGTTATCACTTAGGTTGTTCCCAAAAACTTGTGAGAAAAGGGAATACGGCCAAGGTAACCACTACCCAATCTTTTAGATGCAATTTCTAGCCAAACTGCATCCAAAGAGGGCTCTCTCTATATAATTTAGCTTTGTTTATTTGAAGTTTTTATGCTAGTTATGATGTGTAGAGGTTTGTTTTAAATGTGTTTGGATGGTGATTTCAAACAGAAGTAGGATGCAAGTTTGAAATATTTTATTCCATTGGGCAATGGAGTCTATGAAGATGGACTTCTGAGTGTGTTTCTGGGCTGGTGGGCAATACTACAGAGCAAGATAATCAGTTTTGGAACAATATTGAAAGCTAGTGATTGATGGGTTGTAAGCCAGGGGGTAAAGGGATGTCAATAATCCTTTATCATGGTGGCAGAGGGAAGGTGCATGAATATTTTCAAGGAGCAGTGAATAATTGCTTGGCAATTTTCAAAATGAAGGAATTAGTAGAAACAGAAGCATTTAAGAATTTCTATTTATGCTAGTTCTGAAGAAAACATAAATAAAAGCAGGAATTGAACACAGAGTGTATTTAAACAAGTTCTGGGCTATTCTTTTTCCCTATTGTTAAGACTCTGAAACATACATGAAATTTGAAAAACATAGAAAACACAAAGACATAGTTTAGAATAACTTATTGATCCAAAGAAAGACACAAGAATTCTGTAGCAGAGCTCAGAATCATCAAATCCATACGCAGAAGGTCCAGCAGCAATGCATCTCAACAGCCTTTGTATTAAGAAATATCAAACTTACAGCGCAGTCGAAGAGGAGAATCACCAACCCCGAATAGATTCCTTGGGGAGGTATTTATAACAAAGAGATTTACAAAATATCTTGTGGATAAGATATGAAACAATAACTTAGTTTACCTACCCTGTCAGAGTAATAAATGAAAAAATAAAGGTAGGAGTTATTGTGGCTATGCTGGCTTCTTTAATTGATTCAATATTTTAGACCTTTTAACCCAGGAATTCGGCTGGTAGTTGTGTCTTTAATATGCATTCCTACATTACTGTCTTGATCTTTTCACTTGCTCTTGATTTATCTTTAATGTGTCGTGATCCTCGCTTGAGATCCTTCCTTCATGTCTGCCACGTGTCCTGCTATTTGACCAAGTGTATGTAGGCAGAAAAATCCAAATTACCTAGACAAAACTTCCAGCATACTCTGCCATCACTGTTTTGTAGGCAACTGATGTCTTTATATTTTTACAAGTATTTCATCAGCATCAGTATACCTGTAAAATTTACGCTTGACTTCAAAAAGATGATTGATTTCATGTTCTATAAAAAACAAATTTTCCAATTTGTCATACAAGCTTTGTCCGAAAGGAGGTCTTGTGTCTTCTGAGCTGCTGGATGATGCATTGATCTGATTTGTTTCATACATGTTTACCCTGTGAGCATACTGTTGATGTGATAATAGTTTTTGATTGCTTGTTAGTAAACTAGGTAAACCCTTCTGCTGTAAGTTTGTGAATTTTTCTGTGAAGGCATCAATATCCATCTACATCTCTTGACACTTCCTTTCCAAAGTCTGTATAAAATTTCTCATTGTTAGCACCTTCTTTATTGTCAAAATGGTGCCTGTCCTATCAGTGATCTCTAAAGATGCATCCTCACTGGATCATTTCTAGCTTTTATATCAGTAAAAGTTTTCTTGATATCTGAGCTTTGTTCGCTTTGAGGCCTGGTGGATGAAACTTCCACGCTATGTTGCCTCTCTAGCTCTTGCTGGAATGAGCTAGCTGAGGTCCCAGGTAGTGGAGATGTTTGCTGCTCAGTTCTTCCCTGACCACTCATAGTTCTTGTGGTATCTTCCACAAATTCCTCTTCTGAATAGGGATTCAACCTCTGCCTCTTATCTCCTGTTTGTTCTGATGGTCACTGGCAGGGGCATCTTCTTCTCTGTCTCTCTTTTTTCTCTTTTCCTCATTTTGAGGAGTTTGTAGAACACGAGCTTCGGATGCCTTGGTTTGAGCTAGGGAGCTTGCCCTTCTCCCTATTCTTGTGTTGTAGTGGGCTGACCAACCATGGTCTACTATTCTGCATCCATTACTTCCTTGCCCTTTGCTGCTGAGCTGGCCTTTCGTGCTGCTTGCTCTGAGCTCTCGGCAAAAGATGTATCCCCTCCAATGTGCTGGGGCAGCTTGAAAGGTACCTGTCCAAAAGAGTCTGGGTCATGTGTTTTCTCAAGCTCTTTCATTTCTTTTTCCAATTTATCTTCTCCAGTCAACTCTTTTAAACAATGTGCCTTCTAGCCACTCTTGTCGATTAGCACATTGCTAGATTTCAGGGATTGGATAGTGAACATATGTTGCCAGCTTATTTTTGACTTTCCTATAGCTTATAAAATGATTGGGGTCATATGGTGCCCAATAGAAACTCTGTTTTAGTCTGATTCTTTGCCCTAAAATCTCATCAACCTATAGCCAGGCTTCCCTTTGATTGAATGTGAAAGGGCCCAATTGATTCCTTATTTTGAGTTGTGCCTTTCTCTTGGCCTCAAAGAAATGGATTACATCTACTTGGATGAATTGTCTAAAGTATTCCAGGGCAAACAAGTGCATTGGCGCATATCTTGGCAATTTATAGGGGCTCAGCTCATAGCCATATATCTGAATCACAGTGTGATTCTGGTAAAAGTACCAGTCACCTATGTTATAGCTCTTGGAGAGCTGAAGAATTCTCTGCATTTCACCAGAAAGTTTGTCTGGAGGACTTGTTATCAGTAAAGAGGTGGCTAGATATATGAATAGATCAATAAATTCACAATAAGTGTAAGGAGAATAGTAGACATGGTGGAAGACTGGGGTCCAGAAGATTACAGACCTTGGCTCTCCCTTGACATCAAATCTTTTGAGGGGAACTTGAAAACTATCTGGTTGATAGTAGAGCAACAAATGATATATGTATGATGTGTATTTAAACAACCTTTCTCTGTCCATGCTCATGAATTGTTCATGGATCTTATCAGCTATGTAGATGGCATAGTCATACCTGACAGCAGGGGGTTGTCTTGGAGAAAAGATGGACAATAGGACCAATGTGGTTTCATATACATACTCACTGGTTTTGAATCCCAGGATGTAAGCTATCATGTCAATAATGAACTTTCCTGCTTCATTAAACCAAGTGTCCACGTATGAGGAGGTTCCTGTAGTTGACAATTGGGTTTCATAAATGTTTTGCCAATTCTGGTTATCTCTGCACTTGGCAATTTGGCACCTTGGTCAAGCAGAAAACCCAAGGAAAGAGGAGTCAATGGTTCAGTTGGTTTGAAATGCAACATCTCATTTATTGATTCAAGGGTGATATAGAATAGAACTGTCCCAGAAGGAGACATCACTACCCTTTTAGTGGGCTCATAATTGCCATGGCATTGGTGAATGAAGTCAGCAAAAATATTTACACAAGCAAGGTAGTATATGCACATATTGGACTCCAAAATCCCAAAGATGTCAGTTTTCTTTCTATGGTTGTTCTTGATCTCCCAAAAGGCCTGTAGATGACATTTGTTACCCATTATGTCATTAATCTGGAAATCCTTGTCAGCTAGGGGTAACCACTCCAGTTCTTTATGTGGGGCATTGAGACGGGCCACATTGAGGGCTACTGGAGCAAGGGCTACCATATTTATAAGTTCTCAGGTGTTTTTTGAGTGAAATGTAAACTTTTACAGCAGTAGTGGGCAAAAATAGAGGCCCTGGGCTTTTTCCCAGAGGATTTGCAAATTGGAGCTCTGTTTTGACTCTGGTGGGCAGAATTTGAAGAAAAAGGATGAAACTTGAAGGATTCGTCTTGCAAGGGATGAGTGGCAATGGTTTCCAGTCCTTTCCTTTAGAAATTACTTGACAAACAGAGCTTGAGCTCGGCTTAAATTGGAGAGATTTTGCTTGGTGGGGAAGAATTGGTAGTTTCTATAGCAGAATGTGGGCAAACTAGTAGTTTCAGTGGGAAATTTTGCAGATGGAAGTCAATCAGGGAGCTTGGGAGCAAGACTTAGGTGAATACTTGCTTTTCTCAGCTCGCTGGGTGAATTGTACAGAGAGGTGTATAATGTGCAGGCTTTCGGAGAATGAGTGGTCCTGGTGAGCTTATGTGTAGCAACAGGGTGAAATTTTGACAAGTTTTTAGGATTGCCAAACAATTTTCACAGCGAAAAATCGAAATTCAGAGGGTTTTTCACAGGATGACGGTAAATACCTATTTTTCACAGTGCACTGGAGTTACTAGCTAGTTGGGAGATGATTTGCACAGTGGGGCACCGAGCTATGGTGGTCGAGGTGACTGACTGAAGGTTTGTTGGTGAACTCATCATCGTTTGCATGCAAAAGCTCAGCAAAATTACACAATGAGAATGGTTAAAAAACAAACGTTTTTACGGGTTTTTAAACAGAAACCAGCTTTTTGGTCTTTTTGGCGCTTTTTGTGATGACATCATCATGACGTAGATCTTTTGTCATGTAGCGAGGTATGGAAGGTGACGTAGTGGATGACTTGGTGCTGAGGTGGCAATGGTGACGTGGTGCTGACGTGGTTGTGACATCATCGGATGGCGTTAGCGGCAGGGAGCGAGGGCGGTAAGTGGTTTATCGCACCGCTTTTGGGCTGGCATTGGTATTGAGTGAAGGGGTCGTGATACACGCGGGTGAGCAACGCGTGTCCTTGGTATGGCGGTGAAACCGCCATTTTACCGGGACATAACTTTTGGGCACTGGGGGCATCGCGATACAGTTCTGCACCATTTGATCTGAGGTCCCCGATCCAGCAGTCGACGGTGAATGGTAAGTTGCGGGGGCACGACATGGGGACCCTCTTTAATAATTTGGATTTGTATAATGTTTTGCGGGGTTTTGTAGTGTATTCAGCACTGAACTGCGACCGGTCAGTTTTTCATATAACCAAAGGTTAATATGAAACCCAAAGTTTTACGCATGCTAAGGGTTATTATAAGGTTCTATGTGAACCTCATAATTCCCGAAAATCCTTATCATATGGCTATATTGCCAAGGGTCAGGATATTTATTTTTTGGGGATTTTTTATGTATTTATATACAAGGGGGAGGGAAAATGTTATATAGGAGTTATATAGTAGAGTTAGGGGGTTAATATGATTATGTGGGATGTGTTTGTATGGTTTAGGCTAAGTTTATAGAGTGAAAACTTAGTGATGGGGGTGAATGAAAAGATGCCAAATGGTGAAGTTTAGAAAACTTTGGAAAAATGGAATAAAGACTTTTTACACGAGAAATGTGGCTTGTTTTGCCTAGGTGAAAACACATTTTCACTTAGTTTTCTATGAGATGAAGTGGACTAAGGGTAATGAGCAAACCTCGTTGCCCTTGGGGGGAATGTTAGTAAGTGTTTCCTGGAAAAGTTGGGGAGGGAAATTAGTCATGCTTGACTTCTTTTGTAACCACCTTGTCATGGCACTTTATGATTTTTATGAGATGAAACTTGTTCCAAAGGAGAAAAATTGCTCATAGACCTACTCCTCCCACATCAAGACTGCCTACCCAGCCTAGTACACTTGACATTTTTTTCTTCATTTTCATTGAGTGCATTTGAACTAGCAACCCTAATTCTTCTCTTTTCTTTTAGCTGCCCTCCTATCTAAGTCTACCCTTATTTCTTCCAGGGCTCAGATTAAGCTGTTGAGACCCTTTGCTTCTCTACCTAACTACTTGTCTGCCAAGCTTAAATTGTTTGTGTAGACGTTCATTCTCTATACTAAGACAAGTAAATTCAAACATGATCTAGCCAGGATTAGGCTTTTTGGCTAATCATCAATTGTGGCAAGAGTTAACCACCTACACATAGTGAAAATTCATCAAAATATGGAACCTTTGTAGCATGAAAAGAATGAACATTTTTGGCACTTCCCCAGTCAATCATGAAACATGAAACCTATTGGTATAGGAAGCTAATAGTGGCTCCACTTAGGGATGGATTTTCCTAGTGAAAAGTCAAGAAAATCAGGTCAGATGGCCTTATGTTTAGTTCTTTGTTGTATTCTGAAATTTCTCCTTTGTTGTTCACAAAATGGCTCCTCTGCAATGCCTGTATTTCTCATGAACTCATTCCAAAAATTGCAGCTCTGTTTTGGGTACTCTGTTTGATTATTTCTCATCATTTTAATAGCTCATAAGTCTGATTCTTTAGCTTCTTCTGATATGCTAAAAATGAAATACCCAAAGGTGGTACAATTCCTTGCTTTTTCCTGAAACTTTGTTGTAACTTATTCCCTATCCTATTGCTATAATAAACTGCAAAAATTAAACACTACCATGTACAAGTTGAAGTGCTGCTATTTTTAACAAAGTGGTTGAAAATAGTGCTTCAGCATTCTGCCATTGACTGGTCCACCATCTGCGTCTGTACCATCCAGAATTTTCAAAAAGTAGGTGTTGTTTCCTTGTACAGTCTCGATGATAAATGGTACTCTCCATAAGAAATCAAATTTTCCATGTTTTCCTCTATCTTCTCTTCTAGAATCCCACTTTAAAACTTTATCCCCAATGAAGAAATCCTCTTCTTTGGTTCTTTTATCAAATATATTTTTAAGATTTTCTTGTAGAACTTGAGCTCTATGATAGACATCCTCTCTTGTTTGTTGCAAGTGAATAGTTTGATTGATCCTTCTTTGTATATCATTAGGTTCTTCTTGTATCTCTTGTAGCAACTTTATCACTGGGATTCCCAAAGAAGAAGGGAATACTACTTCCATTCCATAAACCAATTGATAGGGACTAGTCCCTATAGATCTCTTGGTGGTCAATCTGTCTACCCATAGGGCATTCATAAGCTTTTTATGCCAGTTTTTCTTGTTCTCCTCCAAGACTTTCTTGATGATGTTGATCAAGCTCTTGTTGGAGGATTCAGCTAGGCCATTACCTTGAGGGTAATAGGCTGTGGAATGGCTCGAGGTAATGTGGTATTTATGACAGAAGTTAATCATTTTCATAGACTTAAAGGTAGCAGCATTGTCTGTAATAATTTTCTTCGGGTAGCCAAACCTAGATTAGATGTTGGTCTCAAGGAATTGTATGATCACTGAGTCATTGTCTTGTCTACAAGGGATGGCCTCTATCCACTTGGTAAAATAGTCTGTAGCAGTTAAGATCCACTTGTACTTGCCAGAGGATGAAGGGTGGATTTCCCCAATGAAGTCTAAACCCCATTGTTGAAATGGTTTTTCAGTGGAAATGGGTTTGAGGGGTAGAGGCAACAACTTTTTCTTGCCTTCAAAAATTTGGCATTTGTGGCAAGAAGTTACATATCTTTTAACATCAGCAAATAGGGTGGGCCAATAAAATCCAGCCCTTAGGATTTTATCAGTAGTTGATTTCCAATACAAATGTCCACAACAATCTCCTGCATGAAATTCTTTCAGTACTTTGTCAGTTTATTCTTTGATTAGACAATTTAGTAAAACACCTTCATAGTTTTTCCAAAAGAGAACATGATCTAAAATGCAGAACTTGGAAGCTTTCATTTTCAAAAATCTTTTATTATTTCTGGAGAATCCTCGAGGAGCTTGCAGGTTTAATAATACAAAATATATGTCAGCATACCACGGTGATTGTAAAAAGGCTTGATTGATTTGTGGAGTCACCATCTCCTGCTCATTATCCAGTTGATTTATGTCAAGGGCTTGAAATTTAGTTTCAATCATGAGTTTAGCTAGTCCTTGTCCTTTTATCAGTTTTGTTGGTTTAATTTCAATGTCATATTCCA
>APFE031139185.1:31143-65896 GCA_000404065.3 Pinus taeda | reverse complement strand
CTAAGGTGCAGGGAAAAGAGCATACGCATGAGAAAAATTCTTCCTTTCTGTTTTTGATTTGCCCAGATTGCACAGAGTTGCAGGGCAAAGAGCATACGCAGAAATGAAAGGTATAGATCCGGTAAAAAAAAATAGCTAAATAAACCGAAACCAAAATAAAACAGAGAGAAAATAACAGTAAACTGCAAATAAACATTGTATACCTCCAGATCTAAAAAATGACGCAGCTAGGGCTACCGGAAACCTTTTCGCGTGAAACGAAAGGGGTTCCTTACTGGAACAGATGCTCCCAACACAACAGAGCATTCCTCTCGGCCCGAAAGCAGTCAGAAACAACAGATCTAGGATATGGCAGTCGCATGCAGTTCTACCGGCTACAGATTTGGATCAACAACAGACGCGGCCCTCAAATAGCTCTGATACCATGTAGGAATTTACAGGGTAAGTTCCTCAGACAGAACACCAAAAGGACACTGCTCACAAACAGATCACAGATCAATACACCAGTATTTTGACGTGGTTAAATCCCTCAGAGAGGGAAACAGTCCACAACCTGCGCCAACGTGGCTACTACAGGCAATTTATTAATAAAAGAATGAAAATTTACATAAGCTTCTCTCATGCACGGTTAACCTACAAATGACCCTCCAGGTGCTTTAAATAGAATTCATGGACCAATAGGGTGTCAAGCCACGGATCAAGTGTCGGTAATACCGAGAAGAGAATGAACCGTCGGATCACTACATATCGTGACCGTCGATTGTAAGTTACAAATGTACATAGTTAAAGAAACACACTTTACCTAACTCTATACTAGACCAAGTTATACTTAACTATTCCTACGTGTTGGAATATCCTAACAATGGACTTCAGATAAAGAAGTTATTGCAGGAATAAGTTTCCCTTTATCCTTTGAAAAAGTTGCAAATTCCATCAAAAATGGCCTAAAAAGCTATTTGAGGAAATCACATTGCATAAGGCAAAGAGGAGGACTTAAGGTCGAGTGGAAGGGACCCCCGATCAGTGATCTCTGATGATCAGATCGGCGGATCGGGTCGGAGGCAGGCATATGCACCCATAAGGCAAAGGCCCTGGGTCGATGCGATAGTGCGATTGCGATATCGGTGGATCGTTGTTGGCTATCCCAAAAGGGAAGGACCCCCGGGCCGTGCGACTTGTGATTTGCGATTGCGATCGGCCGATCGACGATCAACACACCCAAAGGGGAAGCTCCCAGGTCGTTGTGACTTGTGATTACGATCAGGACTAGACTCGATGGGCTTTAAAGTCCGAATTCATAAAATTTCAAATCCGATAATTTGTATTTTCCTTTGTAATTCCCGTTTAATGGATTTTTGGCCATTGGCCATGTCGCCGAAGTGATTGTGATATGCAATGGAAGGCAGACCCGATAGGGATTTTAGGGGCGATTTAATGGACTTTCATGTTTGGATTTCACGCTCGATAGTGCTTTTCCTGTGTATTTCCATTTTAAGCCCGAAACACAGTGTTTTGTGGATTTTCGATTGAAAGGAGGGCGCCGGTTCATTTTCCAGGGGAAAACAACCATCATTCTCTGTGCCAAGCTGTAGGCAGGCATTTCTACAACAGGGATGCATTTTGAAGTGCGAAGAGGCAAAGCCGGGAAGAGGAATGATTCCTCATGATCACGGTTGACAGAGAAACGACTGAGGAAGCCGAAAAGCCAGAAATGTCTCAAAGAAAGCCTGAGAGCTGAATCGCAAGGGGTGTTGGTAGGAGTTCGTAGTTGTTGTTAAAGTTGTTGCTGAAACCGAGCATAAGGAGAAAGAGAAACCAAAGTAGGAGGCTAAGGCGAAAGAGAGCAGCACAAAAAGGAAGGAGCAAAAAGAGGTCGAGGGAGCAAAAGCGAATGCGCAGAGCAGCGAAGGGAGTCACTTGGAGTTCAAGTGGAAAGCCAGAGGGCTGTAAACTGATAGAGAGCCAAAGAAGCCAGAGCCTAATGCGCAGAGCTAGAGCCAGAGCCAAGAGCCAAAGCCAGAGCCGAGAACGAGAAGGCTGAGAGCTTCAGAGCTGGGGACCAAATGACATTCTAAACCCATTTTTTCTGTGTAAACCATGGAGTGGAGCTAGAGAGCTTGTAAAAATATTGCTGCCATAATCCCAGGGAGCCTAGTCGAGTTGACTAGATCTCATGGAGATGTAGCCCAAGAGTTTTAGGTGAACTCCTAATTAATATTGTTGCTCTGTGTGTGGTTTTATTGTTGCATTGTCTCTTCATTATGGGCTCTTCCGAGGCAATAGAGGAAGAACCTATCATCTTACTGTCTTGACTCGGAAAAGGAGACTTCAAAACAGCAGGTGTTTGCAAACCTTTGACGATTTTCGCAACCTCGGCACGATGTGGACAATCTCTTGTAAAATGCTCCTCATCGTAGATGAGACAAGGATAGTGAGGTTTACGTTTCTCATCAGTAGATTCAGGTTTATTGGATTTCTCCTTCGAATTTTACTTATTCTTCTTCTTGCCTTTCTTCTTACCGCCAGATTTTGATTTGGCCGTAGATGATTCTATGACATGGACATTGACAGAAATTTCAGTTGAAGACTCTCCCTTCGTGGAATTTGGTAAAGTTATAATAGGAGAATAATTCTTGGAGGATTTCTTCTTACTCTTGGTATTAACAGTACCAATCATACCGTCAGCGGCATGAGACCCTGAGGGAGGTGTAGTTATTTGATTTTGTTTTGGAAGGTCGGGATTTTCTCGTGTAAAGTACCTAATTGTGTATAAACTAAGTCAAGGTACTGAGCTTGAGGAATTACTTGCTCCTCGGTATCTATTCCTGCCTTGGCTACATCTTCAGTTATTTTAGGTAATAACGATTTTACAAACCATTCTACCAAAATTTGGTCTGGGATAAAAACTTTCACTAAATGACGTCGACGTCGCCATTCATGAATATGGTCTGAAATATATGTGGACGTCGACTGTTTTAATGAAGTTAATAATTTCGTTCCATTGTCATGTTGGACTGGCAGCTGAAAATGAGTAAGGAAGGAAGTGGCTAACTGACTAAAATTGTAAAAAGAGCCTCGTGGCAACTCAATGTACCACTTAGCTGTAAGGCCAATCAAAGTGCGTTGAAAATACAAAGATGAATTGAATCATCTATAATGGAATTCGATGCACATCAGAGATGGTAAGTCATCACATGATTAGATGGATATTCTCCTGACTTTCCCTCAAACTTTGGTATATCACTGGGCAACTTATTCGGCATTGGCGGCCAAAACGGAAGATAATTAATGGGATCATTCGTAAGGCGGGACAAGTTAGGTAAATCCAAAGTTGCTATAAATGGTAACTGATGGTTCGGATCTCGAAAACTTGGGGTCATAAGACCAGCCCCGGGAGGAGGATATCTAGGATAACTTGGAATCGGATTTGCATTTAGGATATTATATCCTCCTGGAAAACCAGGATTAACTGGACCATACTGGGGTTATTAAGGTTGTTGATAAGTATTCCTAGGGTACGGTTGATGCTGATAAGCTAGGCTCTGCACAGCAGGACCGAATTGGTACTGTCCTTGGTACGGTTGATAAGTAAATTGGGGTTGACTTGTGACAACCGTACTAGGCCCAGGTTGTCCTACAGGCATTGAAGCCGGAGTTTGGATTGTAGGTCTGGACTGAGGTAAAGAGGCCTGAGGAGTTGATATAGGAGCATTAGAAACTGGAGCTGTTGATACTCTAGAAATAGGTGGGGTGGATTGAACAGAGGTCGCAGTAGTTGTAGCAGGCGTTTGGGGCAGAGTTCGAGGTGAACTAGGCCCAGATTGATGAACTACCCCAGGTGTAGAAGTTTGAGTAGTAGGCTGGATAGGTTGCTGGGTTGGACCAGAAATCAAAGGTTGTCCAGATTGAGATGACAACTGCACACTGGGTTGCGAAGTTTGTTGATCCCACACCTTGTTCATTCCGGGGTATGGACCCATAATAGGTTGAGCATATTGAGGACCAAAACCAGGTTGAGTGTAAGGTTGATAATTATACGGTACATTTCCCATCCCTTGAACAAATGATTTACCTAAAGGTGGTTGGATACCTTGAGGTTGGTACTGACCTTGAGGTTGGTACTGACCTTGCAGTTGGTACTAACCTTGAGGCACATATTGATACTGGGGTTGACCTTGAGGTACATATTGGTACTGGGGTTGACCTTGAGGAAAATACTGGCCCGTAGGGATGTACTGTCGATGGGTTGAGGAGAAGATCTTGAAAATGTATTAGATAAATATTGATACCCAGGAGGAACAGAAGGACCTCCATGTAAAAAAGTTTATGGCATTTGAGAAAACAAGGATGACTGTCTCAACATATTCAAAGGAGGATAATAACCTCTGGGTGTTGGATGGAAAGGAAATTGAGGTGGTGAAGACGCAAGACCCGGATTTTCTAAAAAAATGGTCAACGAAATATACCAAGCGTCACCTCTAATGGGACTATAGAAAATGGATTCACGCTCCCTAAGTTCAATAGCTGGTTGATTTTCAGTGATGCTTATACCTTCGTTCGGACTTAAAAGTTCTTTGATGGAAATGAATCCAGAAGGAATATTCTGGGTAATGATAGTTTCTACCCTGGGTGAACTAGGACCACTAGAAATAGGAGAAGCAAATCCCGAAGATGGAGTAGCAGCAGGTTCAGTTTCAGGTTCAGAGATTTCAAGTTCTTCAGCTAATGAACTAGTAGAAGTAATACTACCAGTAACTTCGGAAAACGAAATCAATTCAGAAATATGTTCTGTTGCTTGAACGAGATGATCAGGATGTATGATTAATGAAGACTCTCCGGTCTCCGATGACCCAAATCTACTTTCACTAGGTGTGACAAGAGCTCGCAGCCCTTCAAGTTGACTTGGTGTAAATTTGGGAGGCTACCCCCAAAGTCGATGGGATTGTCTCGGTAATTCAGCCACGATTAATTATTTAATTACTTCACATGAAAACAAAGAAAATCTCAAGAAAAATACCTAAAGTCTCTGAAGAACCAAACAATTTGAAGCATACACCTAATAAATCTAGGAGATCAAACCACACACAAACAGTATCTTTCCGGATCGAAAACACTAGTTGGTGATGAAATCCAATGTTGCAAAATTCAATACAGAAATGGTGGTTGGAATAGTTACCCCGACAACCTTCTTAATGAAACAATCTGGCACAAGTTTCTCCACTATAATCGTCTCGAGTGAAGATAACCCCCCAGAGAGTCCAAGTGAGTCTAGTTGACGTCTGCTCTAGGTACAATGGGATCTTCCCTCCACCGTCACCTAGGAAAGAATCCTAAAGATTATGGCCACTAAGGTAACCAATGGAAACAAATTTACCTGGGGGAACAATCTACGATCCGATACGCACGTAAGGGCAGAGTAACAAGATCAATCCCGTTGAAGGCTTCTTGACATAATCCAAGGTTTACCAACAAGTGACCCCAGGCTCCTCGACAATGGTCAATCCGAGGTACATGAATATCTTCTATCGTTCCAAATGAGGAAGGATTGATTACCTCACTGGTTCATATATGATCTCATGCTTCTCCTTTAAGAGGAGCTTTCCCAGAGCATAGATGTAACAATTGGAATTTCTCCCTATCGCAAGATCAACTACTTGTTTGTTTAAATTATCTTGGAGAGTTAATTACTCCCTACTCCAAGATACTAGCCTAAGCTATGTTGGTGAAAAGAGCCCTAGAAAATAAAAAGATTTCTAGATGGATTTTAATTAAGCGTTACATTTATTGGTTGTTTCTTAAGTCAATGGGTGCGGAAATGAAACTTTATGGTGTGAAGACTCGACTCCAAAACACTAAAAAATGCACCTAAGATGATAACAATTCCTTTTCCTTTTCAATGAATTTCTAGCTAAGGAAGAGTTGAAAATGTAATGCTTTGAAAATCAAATCTTTCTCTTAACATACAACTGAAAGGAAAACTTTTTGTCTTTTTCAAAGAACTTTAAAAATGAGACTACTAATCACGCTCACGAAAAATCCCTTTGCTTTTCAACAATCAAAAACTACAAGAACAAACAACTCTTTTAAGAGAGGGTTTTATGATTTCTGAAAAACTCAAGACTATTGAAAACAAATGTTTCAACAAGCTTCTATAATTTCTATGAAAATTTTACATAGCAATTTGTCACCGTCCCTGCTACACCTCTCCCACATCTTGGAGGACTCATTCCGGGACCTATGAGAAGTGACATGGCCTACAAACACTTGCATTGCATTCCCCTAAACATGAGCTTTATTTTCCCTGAAGACATCTCCTGCTAAAAACCCCTAAAAATAGCTCTTTTTCCATTGGTGCGGTTCCATAGTGCATCCCTTGCACCAAGGTGGAAAATCCTTGAAAGAGGGCGCGCCAGTTGGCGCTCTGTCATAGAGTCGCACCCATGACAACCATAATCAGAGTTGTTTTTTAACAAACAAAGGGTGGAAGTTTCGTCCTAACAAATTCCTGGACTGCATCTATCTTGAGTTGGGTGGTTTCGCTATGGATTGCCATAGAGAGGAAGTGGTTTGCCACCTCTCATGGAAGCTTCCTTGATGATATGGCCAATCCCATGATTATTGTGGATGGTCCCAACTCCCCTTCCTCCATCTATAAAAGCTTGTCTATTTTCCTTGGCAAGCTAGTTCCAGAGATTCATAATTCCAAAATTTCCAAGAGCTTCATGCTACAAGAGCCTTCTTAATTCCCATAAGGCCAAATCCAAGCAAGGAGATTATTGCCTAAGAACCAAAGAGAGAGGCTTGTCCCTATTCCCAACAAGCTTTGCAAGACATGTGCTGCTGACTACCTGGCCAAAGGAGAATCTAGCGTCAGAACTTTGGTTGTATTCTTCTTTGATGAATTATTAATAAACGACTATTGGTTATGGTTCCACTCTTATTGTTATTTGTGATGATGATGAGTTATATACTTTCTAACTGATATATAGTTGCATATGCTGGATTTTATGCTTGTGTTTGTGTTGTTTCTTATATGTGCAGGTGTCCATTCATGGAGATCGTGGGGATTGTGATCTGCTGGAGCAAAGGAACGGGAGCACCACCTCTTCTACAAGCACTAGCATTGGAATCCAGGTAGGCCTTCATCACTGGTCTATTAATCTGCAATTAGGAACTTGCGCTATAGCGTTTGATGATTGTTGCTAGACCTGGTCTGGGCTAGTAGGGATCACCTCTGTTTGCAGAGGGGATTTACCTCCTCAACAATTTGGTGACTCCGCTGGGAATTTGTCTTGCCTTTTTGTTTCTTTCTTGATTTTTTACCTGCTTGGTCAACCTTCTGGGTTGAGTTCTCTTGTTGTTTCTTGCTTCTTGGTTTACCTAGTTATCGCTGGCCTAGTTTTGGATTGCTAATTTTTTTATTTTTGCATAGCAAACTTGATTGGCGCATTTTTTAGCATTACAGTCACGCCAATTGGTGCTAGTTGTCCATATACAACCCATGCCAATCCTTAAAAGGCACTAGTTGTAGCCTGACAGTTGCGCCAGGCCTTAGAACTATTAAAGTTTGCTTGTTTTTAAGGCTTCTGAGCTTGGTCTCTTTTTTGGATACATTTTCTCGACTGCCTGAGTGTGTTGGAGTCCTGTTTGACTAGTTTTAACCTTCATCCTTTGGTCGTTTGCCATTTTCTATCGATCTCACATTTTTAGCCTTAGGGCATATAGTGGCTTTGTGTGGCGAGCCTTCCTTAGGATTTTTGGTTTTTATTAGTCCAGTCGACTTTCTGATTGCTTCCTTGCACTTGTTTAGTGGTTGTGGATTATTTCGTTGCGTTATTCAAGTGACCTACCTCTTTTTCACTTGAATTCCATTTTGTTTCACTTTGGGCCTAGATTACACGGCTCATTTGTGTCTTTGGGACTTTTCTTGGTTTTTGAAGGACTGCTTGGTCTGATTGTGCTTGTATTGAGTGAAATTTGCTTGTTTTTACTCTTTTATTATCATTTCTAAAAGTTTGTTTAGTGCATATTTCCATCAACATTAAAAGAAAAATCTCTTTTTCTTTCATTAGTTAATGTGAATTAGAGTTTTTCGTTGTTATTAGTGATTAGTGACTTTGAAGAAAAGTTTTTTAATTTCCATTAGCTGCATTAGAGATATTGTTGGTTGTTCCATGATCATTTTGTTTGTGTGAAAGCTCTCAACACTCTTGTAGCTAGCATTCATTGAATGAAATGATATATTGCGACATATATTTCGCATTTAGGAAACTTTGAGACATTACATACGGTAAGGCCTGAAAACTAAAACATAATACAAGATCAACTTTAAAATGAACTGAATGAATCTAACAACGCATTGGAACATAACGCACACTGTTTAGAGGTCTAGGCTAGAGACATGCTTCGATGTCGTTAAACCTAGTCACTTTTGTTTCCACTCAAGGTTGGGTGATTCCTCCTTCTGTGACTCAATAGTAGTCTAGTACGGAATTGTGCTCCCACATACCGTCGAGTATATGGGGAGACCCCACTAGGTTATCATCCTTTATCCATAGGAAGCTGTGTCTGCTGCCTTACGACCCGTAACGCACCGAACACAGCATTCAGGAAGATTAACTGTCGTACTGAAATTCCTTGGTTTTCATATGATTGCCAAGGTGTATATGCAGTTTTACGGATTGTCTGGTAAACCTTTTGCCTAGTTCTCCAGAGTAGTCACTTTTGATCCTTTTCGGACTCCCTAAAAGAAAAGGCTCATCTGAGCATTTGTCACTTCGGGCTCATTAAACATTCGAAGGTGACTAGAGTCATGTTTTTGTCCTTTTCTCGACTCTTTAAAGATGAAAAGGTCAAGCTATGTCCTTTTGTCTTAAAATTTATTTGCCCGCGATCACATGCCCTGTTAGATTTTGATTGTTGGCCGTTTGAGTGTGCGTCTTGAATCTTTTTCAACCCTGTGTGTGCGATTTTCAGTTTTGATGGCAACTTTTCCAGAGTTCACCAACCCAGGAATCCCCTCTGAAGGGAATCTTGGTCATTTTCCTCCTTTTGGGAATGTTGGTGCTCCTTACATGGCAACGTTGTCCCTTCCTGGGTTAACTGTTGGGTTGTCTGTTTGGTTGTTCTCAACCTCCGTGGTCCCTAATGTCTCCACTACTGGTCAATCAGTTCCTCCACTCGAACAACATCATGTTGATTCCAAGGTGGACCTCTCCCCTTCTTCACCTGTCTCTACGTCCTCATCTTCTACTTCGCCTGGTGAAAGTCTAGATTCAAGTAACCAAGTGGCTAAGAAGAAGAAGAAGAAGAAGAAGAAGAAGATGAAGAAGAAGAAGTCTCATAAGCGAGAGGCTAAAAGTATAGCTACTGCTTCGAGTACAACTCGGGTCAGAACTCCTTCAGCTCTTCCGCGGAAGGTTAAGTTTCCTTGTAAATTGTGCAAGGGAGACCATCTTCTTCGTGATTGTCCTGGCATTCCTAGGATCTTAGAAGTATGGTATCATGATCCGGCTCGTCCCTCATCGTCCTCTGAAGCTTATGGCGATGTTACCCTATCAACTGGCAA
This sequence comes from Pinus taeda, assembly GCA_000404065.3. NCBI lineage: Eukaryota > Viridiplantae > Streptophyta > Pinopsida > Pinales > Pinaceae > Pinus > Pinus taeda. The sequence goes on along the minus strand of APFE031139185.1, from coordinate 56,328 downwards.
TGGTAAGAAGAACGGGAAGATTCGATTCCCCTGTAAGCTATGTGAAGGCAACCATCTCCTTCACCTTTGTCTGCTCATGGATAAAGCTTCCGTTGTTTTGGAAAGTCTTACAGCTTCTTCACCCCAACTCCCCATTGGTTATCATAGGCTCTCTTCAGATCCTCTCCTTGTCGACAAAGAGATTGATTTAGATCCTTCTCTTGTCCACCCTCATCTTTTTGAACCTGGCTGTGCTAAGCCTGTTCGGGACCAACCATTGGTCGGAGAGAGTGTCAACTTGGGTTCACCACCTGTTGATCACTCTGTTTCGGAAGAGCGTCATGCTCATGTTCTTCTCATCTCATTAGATTCTCCTGAGTTTGAAAAATGACTCTCCTATCCCAGCTGATCCCGAGCAGGTGGGCAATCATACGATTCCCCCATCGAGTAGTTCAGTCATTTATTTCGACTAGAGCCATTTGACCACCTTCCACCTTCCATCACATATACCTTTCAAAATTACACTACATGCCTATGATAAGGCAGTACCTGTCACTGTCTTGGATGAGGGTGCATCTGTCAGTCTTATGCCTTCTACTACTTGGCAAGCTTTGGACTCCCCACAGCTTGTGCCGGTCGCACAGAATCTGTTAGCGTTTGACAGAGGAACCAGTCAACCATTAGGGATCCTTTCGAAGTTCCCTATTACTTTGGGAGGCATAATCGTCTATATAGACGTACTGGTTACCCAAGGTGCTTTAGATTTCAGTCTTCTCCTTGGCTGTGACTATGTTTATGCCATGGGGGCCCTTGTCTCTTCACTTTTCCGTGTGGTTTGCTTTGCACACGATGGAAGGATCGTGACTATAGATCAATTATTGTTCTTTAGTCCCCCGATGCCTCCTACACAGTCGCCATTCCCTCCTGGTTTTTATCCACCGGTTGTATCTGCCCCACCGCAGGTCAACTACGTGGCTAATTATCCCGTGCCTGTATCCAGTGATGCTGCTGTCGTGTATAGTGTCCTGGGGGCCTTAGGTCCTGACTTCCAAGACGTTGTCCTATCACTAGGAGTGGCACTCTTGGAAGCAATGACTTCCTGTTCATTATGATGAAGTTCGTTCGGAGCATTGTTCGCTTTCCTATGTCAAGCTCCTTCAAAAATGAAACTGGGTCTGGTCGAGCATAGTTCCTGATCTTGCGTCAAGATCGTTAAAAATGAAACAAGGGTTATGAGGATAGTTCTTTTACTGTGTCAACCTCATTAAAAAATGAAACAACTCCCTTTCCAAATCGAGTCTTTTGATTAAGATGTCGTATAATACAAGTCGAGTATTTCTAAGATCTCGAAAGTGAACCTTCATTCCATCCACTTTGTTGAATGCAATGAAGCTTGGGGGGCATGTACCTCGTTTTGCATTGTTATGCTGGGGACATGTGAACTTATAACAAGCATAGTTTTTCATTTCAAGCTTGTGTAAAGATGAAACCGAATCCAAGTAGAGTTATCCATGGTTCAAGCTTGTGTAAAAATGAACCCATACCCGATGTACATCTCGTGATTTCCATTTTTATCTGCACAATTATGCTAGATGAGCCTTGGTTGTTTCATTCCATTGCCACCATCTCTTTGGCCAATCATATGCTTTCACTTGCTTGTTTTCCTTTCCTTAGGGACCACAGTTAAGAGTGGTTTTGTTAGCTAGCCTCTTGACCATTACATGTTTTGAGCAGTTCCACCATTGCCCGAACCAGTTGCTACCCTTTATACCACTCGTTCCTCTAGGACGAGTCACCTTTAAGCTCTTTTCGGACTTGTAAAAATGGAAAGATTGCCGAGTATTTTTCCTTTTTGACTCATCAACAAGAATAAAAATGGAGGTTTGCTTTCAGCTCTTTTCTGACCGTTTAAAGATGAAAAGGTTGCCAAGCTATTCCTCTTGAATCGTTAAACGTAAATAAGAGGTGGTCGCCTTTAAGCTCTTTTATGACCGTGTAAAGACGAAAAGATCGTCAGGCCCTTGTTGTTTCAGGCTCATTGACGGTTACGAAACGACATGATTTCGGTCGCTTTTTTACTTTTTCAGGTCGAAGTCATTAATCATGAAAAGTATTCCTCGATCGTAATGGTTAGGCAGTTCTTTCGAGCATTGTTTTATACTTTTTTGAGCTCGAGAGACATAACTTTATAAAAAAGGACACCCTTGGAGTTTACTTTTCTGCTGTCTTTTCAAACTCTTTAAACATGAAAAGACGCCGAGTTCTTCCTTTGTCAGACTCATTAAAACTTGATGACATTGGATTCCGTCAAAATGACGTTTTACAAGCATATGTTATCCCCGTCAATCTTGTTAGTAAAAATAATTGGGGTACTCGCCAAAAATGGCAGGGAAAATGGAACCAGAATCATTGTCGTGTCGGTAGTATGTCACTCTTGAACGTGGCACTTGTCTGCATTCGTGTCTGGGTGGGGACACCTCATCTCATTTTGCACTTGCCTCCGTGGGTTTGGGTGATCTTGTTTGACCTCTCATCTTCTCTTTGCCTTGTCACCATGACCTTTGATCGATTGATGTCAAATACTGCCAAGTCCACTGTCGTGCCACCAATATGTTCAAGAGAAGTTGACCTCTGTGAAATATCCACCTCCCTCTGATAACTCATATAATCTTGATTCACAAAAACATTATCTTCCTCCGTCTCACATCGATGATGTGGGAAACACTATGGCCTACCTTCGATCAAGGTCACTTCCTGTCGACTTTAGCTCATTATCCAGGAAGTTGATCTAGAGACTCCCTTCTGGTGCCTTGGAGCCTGCATGCCTCAATGGCAGGTTCTTCGCATTCGACATGAGATTTTCATCATTGGCCTCCGATCGAATGATTCTACGGGTGTTCGACGCCAGCTCACTGATTCGCACGCTGTAGATTGTACTTGTAGTACCTTGAGGGCCATTGTCATTATTGGTGGTACCTCTCGCGTCTATTAACAACTTTCATCATTGGCTGGTAATCAGACGATGTTCCTGCATTCGCATGCTTGAACTTGTACTTTGTTCGGATCGAGATGGAGCGCAAGACCCTAGATTTTGTCTGTTGGTATCCAGGTTGCGATTTTGTGGATTATTATGATTATTACATGACTCATTCACTAGATGGATGTGACCATGCCTGAGTCTATTTATCGATCCTCACTGGATGGCTATGCCCATAACTTGGATCTAGATTATTGTGTACTTTGCGATGGATGGCTGCGCCCATGCCACTTATATCATGTATTTGAGATATTAGTTGTACTTCTCCACGCAGGTTTTTTGACGACAGTGTTTTCGGTTGGACATGTTCTCGTAAAGCATTTCACCCCTCTCTCTCTGCCGGGCCTCATGCTTTAGGGGGCATCTGTTACATAGCAATTTGTCACCGTCCCTGCTACCCCTCTCCCGCATCTTGGAGGACTCATTCCGGGACCTATGAGAAGTGACATGGCCTACAAACACTTGCATTGCATTCCCCTAAACATGAGCTTTATTTGCCCTAAAGACATCTCCTGCTAAAAACCCCTAAAAATAGCTCTTTTTCCATTGGCACAGTTCCATAGTGCAACCCTCGCGCCAAGGGGGCAAATCCTCCAAAGAGGGTGCTCCAGTTGGTACTCTGTCATAGACTCACACCCGCACCAACCATAATCAGAGTTGTTTTTTAACAAACAAATGGCGTAAGTTTCGTCCTAACAAATTATTGGACTACATCTATCTTGAGTTGGGTGGTTTGGCTACGGATTTCCATAGAGAGGAAGTGGTTTTCCACCTCTCATGGAAGCTTCCTTGATGATATGGCCAATCCCATGATTATTGTGGATGATCTCAACTCCCCTTCCTCCATCTATAAAAGCTTGTCCATTTTCCTTGGCAAGCTAGTTCCAGAGATTCATAATTCCAAAATTTCCAAGAGCTTCATGCTGCAAGAGCCTTCTTAATTCCCATAAGGCCAAATCCAAGCAAGGAGATTCTTGCCCAAGAACCAAAGAGAGAGGCTTGTCCCTATTCCCAACAAGCTTTGCAAGACATGTGCTGCTGACTACCCGGTCAAAGGAGAATCTAGCATCAGAACTTTGGTTGTATTCTTCTTTGATGAATTATTAATAAACGACTATTGGTTATGGTTCCACTCTTATTGTTATTTGTGATGATTGTTGAGGAGGTAAATCCCCTCTGTGGATAGAGGCGATCCCTACTAGCCCAAACCAGGTCTAGCAACAATCATACAACGCTACAACGCAAGTTCCTAATTGCAAATTAATGACCAGTGATGAAGGCCTACCTGGATTCCAACGCTATTGTTTGTAGAAGAGGTGATGCTCCCGTTCCTTTGCTCCGACAGATCACGATTCCCACGATCTCCGTGAATGGGCACATGCACATACAAGAAACGACACAAACACAAATGTAAAATCCAGCATATGCAACTATATATCAATCAAAAAAGATATAACTCATCATCATTGCAAAGAACAATAAGAGTGGAACCATAACAATAGTCATTTATTGATAACAATCAAAGAAGAATACAACCATAGTTCTGACGCTAGATTCCCCTTTGGCTGGGTAATCAGCATCACATGTCTTGCAAAGCTTGTTGGGAAAAGGAACAAGCCTCTCTCTCTTTGGTTATTGGATAAGAATCTCCTTACATGGATTTCGCCTTATGGGAATGAAGAAGGCTCTTGCAGCATGAAGCTCTTGGAAACTTGACAATTCTCAATCTCTGGAACTAGCTTGCCAAGGAAAATGGACAAGCTTTTATAGATGGAGGAAGAGGAGTTGGGATCATCCACAATAATCATGGGATTGGCTTTATCATCAAGGAAGCTTCCATGAGAGGTGGAAAACCACTTCCTCTCTATGGAAATCTATAGCCAAAGCACCCAACTCAAGATAGATTCAGTCCGGGAATTTGTTAGGATGAATCTTCCGCCATTGGTTTGTTAAAAAAATACCAGTGATTATGGTTGGCGTGAGTGTGACTCTGTGACAGAGCGCCAACTAGTGCACCCTCTTTGGAGGATTTCCTCCATTGGCACGAGTGTTGCACTATGGAACCGTGCCAATGGAAAAAGGGCTATTTTTAGGGGTTTTTAACAGGAGATGTCTTCAGGGCAAATGAAGCTCATGTTCAGGGGAATGCAATGCAAGTGTTTGTAGGTCATGCCACTTCTCATAGGTCCCGAAATGAGTCCTCCAAGATGCGAGAGAGGGGTAATAGGGATGGTGACAAATTGTTGTGTAACAGATGCCCCCTAAAGCATGAGGACCGAGAGAGAGAGGGGTGAAATGCTTTACAAGAAAATGTCCAACCGAAAACACTGCCACTAGAAAACCTGCGTGGATAAATACAACTGATAGCTCAAGTACATGATATATGTGGTATGGGCACAACCATCCATAGTAGAGTACACAAGAATCTAGATCCAAGGTATGGACACAGCCATCCAGTGAGGATCGATAAATAGACTCAGGCATGGTCGTAGCCATCCAGTGAATGAGTCATGTAGTAATCATAATAATCCACAAAATGGCAACCTGGATCCCAACAGACAAAATCTAGGTTCTTGTGCTCCATCTCGACCCGAACAAAGTATAGGTGCAAGCATGCGAATATAGGAGTTGAAGTCGAACATGCAAGATCATCGTCTGATTACCAGCCAATGATGAAAGCTTTTAACAGACGCGAGAGGTACCACCAATAATGACAATGGCCCTCAAGGTACTATAGGTACAATCTATGGTGTGCGAATCAGTGAGCCAACGTCGAACACCCGTAGAATCATTCGATCAGAGGCCAATGATGAAAACCTCGCGTCGAACGCGAAGAACTTGCCATTGAGGCATGTAAGCTCCAAGACACCTGAAGGGAGTCACTAGGTCAACTTCCTGGATAATGAGTTGAGGTCGACAAGAAGCAACCTTGATCAAAAGTGGGCCATAGTGTTTCCCACATCATCGACGCGAGACAGAGGAGGATAATATTTTGTGTGAATCAGTATTATGTGAGTTATCAGAGGGAGGTTGATTATTTCGCAGAGGTAAACTTCTCTTGAACATATTGGCGGCACGACAGTGGACTTGGCAGTGTTTGACATCAAATGATCAGAGGTCATGGTGACAAGCAACGAGCAGATGAGAGGTCAAACAGGATAACCCAAACACACAGAAGCAAGTGAAAAATGAGATGAGATGTCCCCACCCAGACAAGAATGCAGACAAGTGCCATGTTCAAGAGCGACATACTGCCGACACAACAATGATTCTGGTTCCATTTTCCCCACCATTTTTGGCGAGTACCCCAGTTATTTTTTATTAACAAGCTTGACGGGGATAGCATATGCTTGTAAAGCATCATTTCGACGGAATCTAATGTCATCAAGTTTTAACGAGTCTAACAAAGGAAGAACTCGGCGTCTTTTCATGTTTAGAGAGTTTGAAAAGACAGCGGAAAAGTAAACTCCAGGGGTGTCCTTTTTCGTAAAGTTGTGTTTCTCGAGCCAGAAAAAGTATAAAACAATGCTCAAAAGAACCGCCCGACCATTACAATCGAGGAGTACTTTTCATGATTAGTGATTTCGACCTGAAAAAGTAAAAAAGCGATCGAAACCACATCGTTTTGTAACCGTTAACGAGCCTGAAACGACAAGGGCCCGACGATATTTTTGTCTTTACAAGGTCAGAAAAGAGTTTAAAGATGACCGCCTCTCATTTACGTTTAGTGAGTCGAGATGAATAACTTGGCATTCTTTTCATATTTAGAGTGTCAGAAAAGCGCAGAAAGATGACTCCATAACGACTTTTTCGTGTATTTACCGAGTTTGAAAAAATATAAAATACAACTCGTTTCACCGTATAAGTCGCATAAAAACCTGTTGCTGCACAAAAAGCAAGTGTAAAATCCATTTTTGACAAAAAATATATTAAAATATTCATAAAAAATGACTTTTAAAACCTATTTTGAGTTAAAAAAGCCATAAATATGTCAAAATGGTAAAAACCAAAATTACTTTTTACTTTTACCTTATTGGAGAGCAACAATGGTGCTTTTGGTGTGCGATCTTTGGGCGGTGATTGTGACAAATCCATACAACCATTTGGGAGTGCCCTCAGTTCCAGGTAAGAGGCGCTTCCTCATACTCCATTTTAGTCCATTTTTTAAATAGTTTTGCTTACTCTTTCGATCCCTATGCGGAATTTGGAAAATTAGGGCCACGCCCATTGGCGCGGGTATCGGGCATGGACCCGCGCCAATGGGTGCGACTATTTTAAAAACAGTCATGCCAACGGCCGAGTGTGGTTTTTCTTTAGAATTTCAAACTTTTAAGTGATTTCACTGCATTTTCTAGGTTACCAGAGACTTAATCAATGTTGTTTGATCATGTGGATGCAGGGAAACGAACAAAATGGTAGTCCAATGGAAAGAAAGGGAGCATGATAGAGTGGATGAACTGGCCATGGAAGACGAAGGTTGCATGGATGCCCTTTAGAATTGCGGGCTGAAAAAATTCTTCCTCACACCTTACTTACGAGCTCAACCTGAGCTCTTACGGTACTTGATCAATCTTTGGGACGAACACGAGCAAGTGTTCCAAATATGACATCAAGTGTTGGAACTGGATGTATCTGACATCTACTTCATCACAGGACTGTCACGCAAAGGGCCGGTGCCCATATTAACGAGGAGCAGGCCATCTGGTGAGAAGATGGGCGAGGTGATGAAATGGGTGTGCCCAGGGGCACAATTTGGATCCGGGAGTGCAAAGGTGGATATTGCCACCATTCGGGATCTAACACTCAAAGTGGTGATATTTACCATCACATGGGCTGCAGGGGTGTAGGCACCCCACGAGGCAACAAAAAACTAACTCATATTGGCCACAAAGTGTTTGAATCCCACAATCTTTGATTATGCCACAGCAGTGACTGCAAACATGAAGAGACATCTTACAAAAGTAAGCAAGGCAAACTGCAACAGTTTGGCTACGGTTCGATTCTGGTAACGTTCATTCTAGAACGGTTACCAATCTTTCAGGGCCAAGCAGCCATCATACCTGATCCGGTGCCGCGAGAGCCAAGAATGGCTCACTGAGCAGCACTGATGCCTAGAGGGGGAGGAGGCCAACGAATGTCTTGGAGGCCAGAGTTCTTTGGGTGGCTCCGCCGCCAGCTGATCGTGGTCGATGATTGGCCATATGCAGGGACTGACTTCATAGGTGACCCGGATCTCCCACTGCCAGAGGGAGACGAGTGGGATGAGGAGCTAGGTATGACCTCTTTTTGATTTTATTTGTTATGATTTTTTTTTGGTAATACATGTTTGTTCTAACAACAATTATATGTGTATGCAGACGTTGGCCCAGAGCGACCAGCCGGCATGTCTCCTATCTCACGGAGAAACCAACCTGCAGCTGACCCTCAGGAAGAGGGTGCCAAGGGGGCAGAAATGATCCAAAACCTTGAGGGTATTGCTCGAGGGATTCCAGATTATGCTTGGCTAGCGGATGTCCCACTAGCGTATCAAAGACATACGGTGGGAGTGCCCAGTCGCATCCACCATCTCTTGAGATGTCTAGTGTGTGCAGTAGCGTGCTATCATGAGCACCACAGGGATTAGACATCTAGGCTTCATTTCCGTACATATTTTTTGAGAGACGTGTCATCTCCGGATGTATTAAGACGAACATGTATTATTTTTTGATCTATGTGATGCACACTATGCAAACATTTCGACATATATATATACACATGCTTATGGTTTATTGTGTTTTTTATGCTTTTAATGCTGTTTTAATTACATGTTATGCAAATGTATGTCTAATACATAATTGGCTAATGCATCAGTTAACGTATTAAATCGTCTTGGAATATGTTGATATGTGATGAAATCAAAGTCCATTTCTAACAACTTAACACGTAGATATAACCTTAGAATCCGATGGTCTCTGACGGAATATCACCCATTGAGCTGGTGGACGATAAGCTGAGAGTCCAAGTTCACAACCAATGTTCGAATACCGAGATTAATCACCTCGGCCAGTAACTCAATCACAACACTATACTCAACAACATTGTTCGTGGTACAACCTAGACAAACCCCTTGAAGGTCTACTAGCTCACCATGAGGATCGTAGATCACCCATGCTGCAAAAGACAGGCTGCGTGTACTACGGGAGGCACCATCGGCGAAACCAACGTAAGGCGAACTAGACATCTGTACAAGAAGCAAAAGGACACAATAAGTGGCGATCACGCCGACACACCAAGCCAAAACATGAAAACATGCACACACAACACACTTGCTAAAGCACACGTATGTACAAAATAGAGTGCACGCATGATATTCATTCAAGTAAAGCCCATTTCGGGGCTTACCTAGTTGCACCGCTATGTGACCGTCCTAGATAGTGTAGGCATCTTAGCCCATTTTGTAAAATGATCAATGGCATCGATGATATGCCCATGCCCCCCGGCTGAGCGAGGGTTATCGGCTATATAATCAATGCCCCGTTTGGCAAAGGGGTCGAGGATAGCGACAGTGTGCAATGGGGAACCAGAACGAATGGAAATCATACTGATAGGAGCGACATTTGGAGGTGGGAGTGAAAAGACACCCATGAGGGCAGGGTCTTTAAAGAGCCCGGCTCCCACACTCTCTAATGGAATGGAGGTATGCTCCACAAAAGGCACGTTGCCTTTGGAAGAGGAGGCAAAGAAAGAGAGCTAGTCTACTGTGACAATCTTCCCCTGATGAGGGAAACGAATGACACGAAATAGAGATGAAGCCATGGCTTGCATGGCATATGTCCAACTTCGGCCCAAAAGGAGGTTGTAAGTTAGATTAGCATCAACGACTTCAACTTCCACTTCAACAGTCTTCCCCTCCAAAGTAATAGGCAAACATTGGAGGATACCATAAGGGTGAGACTCTCTCCTGCCAAAGGCTTCCAAGGTTGTAGGAGACTGACTCAAGGTTGGAGAGCCAATAGCCTTCCAACAAGCGATAGACATAATGCAAGTTGAAGCGCCTTCATCAATAACCGTACGATGAATCGTTTTAGAATTGATGATGACTTGGATAAGGAAGGAAATGGTGAGGTAGTCTCAGTACATGGCTCTCAAGATCAAAAGTAATCAAATCCGAGTCGGCCGATTCGATGCCACCGATGGTCGATAGCAAGGACTTCCTCTGGGGGGGGCAGCTTTGGAGAACTTCTAGAGTGGACATAGCTGATGGAGCCTAAGCTAAGTCCTCAACAATGTTGTAGTGCTGGGCAACACGAGCATTAGGGTTGTAAGAAGATCTCCGAAGTACACCTTTAGGAGGTGGTCGAATAGGCGTCTCAGTGCTAGGTCTCTCAATATGGAGCGGACCAGAACTGGGTGAAGGAGCACTTGAGGGAACCTCAGGCTCTTTCCCGCCAGCTGACGGATATTCTTTTTCTCAATTAGTAATGTGAATGGGAATCGTTCCAACCATGAACAATTGAGAACCAAAGGGAGAAGAGGATTGGGATGGGTTAGCCACCATTTGCGTTTGCTGCGAGGGGAAAGGTTCTTTCAGCACCGCAAGAGTCCCAGGAGCACCTTTCAACAAACGACTAACTTTGGATTGCCTTGGGCAGTCTTTGGTGTAGTGATCCTTGTTGCAGATAAGACAGGGATACTTGGGTTTGCGTTTGGCTCCTTCCTCAAGTGGAGGTTTAGGGGAATCTTGCTTGGGTTGATCAGCTTTATTTTTCCCTTTTCCCTTCTTTTTTCCTTTCGAGGCTTTATTCGCCATGGTGGACTAGACGGAATTAACCTCGGAAGTATTACCAGAATTAGACACAGCCTGAGAAGTATTTTCGTTCGAAGCATTCAACTTTTGCTTCCCAGGGTTCGCGGAAGATTTCTTAGAGGACAGATTTACAGATCCAATGACACCGTCAAAAGATGGCTTTGGCAGAGTTTTGGTCGTTCTGGGCCTCAGGGCATCAGGAAAATAATCATATAGGGTACCGGACTGGGAATAAACCAAGTCAAGGTACTGAGCACGCACAATAGCCTGCTCTTCAGTTACACATGCCCCCATAGCAATGTCCCGTGCGATCGCAGGGATAAAGGAGGTTGTAAACCAATCGGTCAAGAGCTGATCAAGAATCCAAAACTTAATCAAACGACGACGCTGCTTCCATTCATGTATATGATCAGAGATGTGTGTGGCCATGTCCTATTTAAGAGATGTGAGGAGATGCGTTCTCTTCCCATACCAAATTGGCAACTGAAAATGAGTTAAAAATGCCATTGCCAATGAGTTAAAATCTTGAAAGGATCCGCGGGCTAGCTCAATATACCACTTAGCAGCAGAGCCAGTGAGAGTCCTTTGAAAAAGGTGGAGTCTAACTGAATCGTCAAGCCATGAATTTGACAAACACCAGAGGTGATAAGTCATAATGTGGGCTTGGGGGTCTTCTCCAGCTTTGCCATCGAATTCGGGACAATCACCGGGAATCTTGGTTGGAACTGGTGGCTAGAATGGATTGTGAAGAATAGGATCATTAGTCAATTTGGACACATCCGGCAGTTCCAATGTTGCTAAGAAAGATAATTGAGGATTGAAGGACATATGTGGCCGCGGGTAAGGGGTAGCACTAGGGTTCCAACCAGTTTTTGGTTGCCCCCATTGATTTTGTTTGGACGGACCTGGCCCATAGGGGTTTTGTCCATTATGGATTCTGTCCATAGGGGTTATAGCAATAATTAGATGGCTGACCCTGGATTTCCCCCCAGCACCCCATTGATTACCAACTTGACCTGTAGGAGCAACATACTGTTGCTGGTAATTTTGATAAGGAGTCACTTGCATTTGTTGATAATTTTGGTACGGGGCAAACTGAGCTTGCCCCTGGGATTGCTAGAAACCATAAGGTTGTTGGGCTCCATACTGAGCCTGGGGACCAGGCTGCACTTGATAAGGAGGCTGAGATTGAAACCCAACTTGCATTTAAAGACCATCTTGGGTCTGGGGCCCAACCTGGGGCTGGAAATCGGGTGGAGCTTGAGAAGCAACAACCATTTGCATGCCCAGTTGAGCAGGCCCAGAAAGATGTCCTTGAGAGGATTGGGGTTGAGCCACCTGGCCAGAAGGTTGCCCTGGTTGAGCTTGGGATTGACCCACCTGCCCAGAAGGTTGATCTTGCTGGGTGTTGGGTTGTCCTTGCACAACCGAGGGTTGTCCTGGTGGACCAGATGGATGAGCGGACTGGACAGTTGGTTGTCCTGATTGAATTTGAGGTTGACTGACTTGTCTAGACGGTTGACCAGACTGGACAGTGGGTTGGCCTTGTTGTACGTAAGGTTGACCACCCTGCCCAGAAGGGTATCCCTGCTGGACCCCAGGTTGTCCTTGTTGCATATAAGGTTGTCCTGGATTTCCAGAGGGTTGACCAGAAGGGTACCCCTACTAGACACCAGGTTGTCCTTGTTGCATATAAGGTTGTCCTGGATTTCCAGAGGGTTGCCCAAGATAAGTAAAAGATGGATCACCATAGGCCGAAGGTTGTCCCTGAAAGCGTTGTCCTTGTGGGCCTCCAGTTTGCCCTGGATAAGATTGCCCGTAATACTGCTGCTCATAAGAAGGCTCTGTGTAAGACGACTGACCTTAATAAGGTGGTCCTTGATTCGAAAGGGGTGTTTGGCCACCACCGTAACGAGTGGTACCCCAAGCAACATTTAAAGGGACTGATACCTCAATCGCAGGCTGAGATGGCAAGGATCCAATAAAAAGATGATGCCCTTCGGGATCATAGTAACAAACTGGACCTTGCGAGCTCGGATTCTAGACGGCTTGCAAACACTGATCGTATGCCCCCCTACTGGAATGGAACCAGAAGAAGGTGGGGCACTAAGTGTAGGATCGACAACTCCGGATGTAAGTATTGACTGGCCACTATTTACCGAACCGTGGGACGGACCAGCAATAGTGGTCACAATCGAGGATGCCATAACGACACTAACAACAGGCGCTGAAGAAGCTACACAGATAGTTGGAATAGTCGGGACTGAAGTGACAGATGTATTGTGAATTTGAGGAATAAAAGATCCCGAAGTGGGAGTGATTTTGCGATCCCACATGGTACCCAAGGAGGAGTTCCTAGAACCCATAACATCCCTCAAAGCCCTATAGCATAAGGGCAATGTGACACCGAGAGGGGTGACACTGAAGGGTGGGGTTTCGATCGAGATAGGAGTTTCAACACTCGTCACAACGGATGCTTCACTCGCAATGGGGGATGTGTCATCCATATCAGAGGAAGACATTGGGACCGAAACACCAATAGGAGTAAAAGGAGTTTCCTCTTCGGAAGGCTCCCAAACAGGGTTCTAATGGATATTGTCAAAATCATCTTCTGGAGCGCGGGAGTTCAGTGGTTGGATACTCAGAATAACAGGGAGAGTACCACTACCAATCGGTGTCTCAGGAGCAACAAAAGAAGGAGACCCTTGGTCACTTGGAATGGGAGACGGGATTGATGATTCCGCCAGGATGATTCGATTTAAAAATCTTAGGCAAACTAATGAGAAAGGACCCTACTCAAGCTAACGCAAAAGAGATCTAACAGGGTAAATGTGAACGTGGCTGAATAAATTTTAAGACACAAGGACATAACTTGACCTTTTCATCTTTAAAGAGTCGAGGAAAGGACAAAAAGATGACTCTAGTCACCTTCGAATGTTTAATGAGCCCGAAGTGACAAATGCTCAAACGAGCCTTTTCTTTTAGGGAGCCCGAAAAGGATCAAAAGTGACTACTTTAGAGAACTAGGCAAAAGGTTTACCAGACAATCCGTAAAAATGCATATACACCTTAGCAATCGTAAGAAAACCAAGGACTTTCCGTACGACAGTCAATCTTCCCGAATTTTGTGTTCGGTGCGTTACAGGTCATAAGGCGACAGACACGGCTTCCTATGGATAAAGGATGATAACCTAGTGGGGTCTCCCCATATACTCGACGGTACGTGGGAGCACAATTCCGTACTAGACAACTATTGAGTCACAGAAGGAGGAATCACCCAACCTTGAGTGGAAACAAAAGTGACTAGGTTTAACGACGTCGGAGCATGTCTTTAGCCTAGACCTCTGAACAATGTGCATTATGTTCCAATGCGTTGTTAGATTCATTCAGTTCATTTTAAATTTGATCTTGTATTATGTTTCAATTTTCAGGCCTTACCGTATGTAATGTCTCAAAATTTCCTAAATGCAAACTATATGCCACAATATAACATTTCATTCGATGAATGCTAGCTACGAGAGAGTTGAGAGATTTCACACAAACAAAATGATAATAAAACAACCAACAATACCTCTAATGCAGCTAATGGAAATTAACAAACTTTTCTTCAAAGTCACTAATCACTAATAACAATGAAAAGCTCTAATTCACATTAACTAATGCAAAGCAAAAGAGACTTTTTTCTTTTATGTTGATGGCAAGATGCATTAAACAAACTTTGAGAAATGATAATGAAAGGGAAAATACAAGCAAATTTCACTCAATGCTATCACAATCAGATCCCTAAATCACAAAGCAATCCTTCAAAAACGAGAAAAGTCCCAAAGACACAAATGAGCCTTGTAATCTAGGCCCAAAGCAAAACAAAGCAGAGTTCAAGTGAAAAAGAGGAAGGTCACTCAAACAATGCAATGAAATGATTAACAACCACTAAACAAGTGCAAAAAGCAATCAACAAGTTGACTGGACCAATAGAAGACCAAAAACACCTAAGGAAGGCTCGACACACAAAGCCACTAGATGCCCTAGGGCTAAAAAGTGAAATCGATAGAAAATGGAAAACACCCAAAGGATAAAGGTTAAAGCTAGTCAAACAAGACTCCAACACACTCAAGCAGTCGAAAAAAAGGTACCCAGAACAAAGACCAAGCTCAGAAGGCTCAAAACCAAGCAAACTTCAAAAGTTCGCAGGCTTGGCGTGACTGTGAGGCTGCAACTAGCACCTTTTAAGGATTGGCGCGGGTTGTATATTAGCAACTAGCGCCAATTGGCATGACTGTAATGCTATAAAAGGGCGCCAGTCAAGTTTGCTATGAAAAAATAAAAAAGAAGCAATCCAAAGCTGGGCCAACAATAACCAGGTAAACCAAGAGGCGAGAAACAGCAAAAGAACTCAACCCAGAAGGCTAACCAAGCAGGTAAAAACCAAAAAAAACCAAAAAGGCAAGACAAGCTCCCCAGTGGAGTCGCCAAATTGTTGAGGAGGTAAATCCACTTTGCAGACAGAGGCGATCCCTACTAGCCCAGACCAGGTCCAGCAACAATCATACAACGCTACAACACAAGTTCCTAATTGCAAATTAAAGACTAGTGATGAAGGCCTACCTGGATTCCAACGCTACTGTTTGTAGAAGAGGTGACGCTCCCGTTCCTTTGCTCCAGAAGACCACGATCTCTGTGAATGGACACCTGCACATACAAGAAACGACACCAACACAAACGTAAAATCCAACATATACAACTATATATCAGTCAGAAAGGATATATCTCATCATCATTACAAAGAACAATAAGAGTGGAACCATAACAATAGTCGTTTATTGATAACAATCAAAGAAGAATACAACCATAGTTCTGACGCCAGATTCTCTTTTGGCTGGGTAATCAGTAGCACATGTCTTACAAAGCTTGTTGGGAATAGGAACAAGCCTCTCTCTCTTTGGTTATTGGACAAGAATCTCCTTACTTGGATTTGGCCTTATGGGAATGAAGAAGGCTCTTGCAGCATGAAGCTCTTGGAAACTTGACAATTCTCAATCTCTGGAACTAGCTTGCCAAGGAAAATGTACAAGATTTTATAGACGGAGGAAGGGGAGTTGGGATCATCCACAATAATCATGGGATTGGCTTTATCATCAAGGAAGCTTCCATGAGAGGTGGCAAACCACTTCCTCTCCATGGAAATCCGTGGCCAAACCACCCAACTCAAGATAGATTCAGTCCAGGAATTTGTTAAAATGAATCTTCTATCGTTGGTTTGTTAAAAGAACACCACTAATTATGGTTGGCACGAGTGCGACTCTGTGACAGAGCGCCAACTGGCGCGCCCTCTTTGGAGGATTTCCCCCATTAGCGCAAGTGTTGCACTATGGAACCACGCCAATGGAAAAAGGGCTATTTTTAGGGTTTTTTAGTAGGAGATGTCTTCAGGGAAAATGAAGCTCATGTTCAGGGGAATGCAATGTAAGTGTTTGCAGGTCATGTCACTTCTCATAGGTCCCAGAATGAGTCCTCAAAGATGTGGGAGAGGGGTAACAGGGACAGTGACAAATTGTTGTGTAACAATGATGATGAGTTATATCCTTTCTGACTGATATATAGTTGCATATGCTGGATTTTATGCTTGTGTTTATGTCATTTCTTGTATGTGCAGGTGTCCATTCTCGGAGATCGTGGGGATTTTTATCTGTTAGAGCAAAGGAACGGGAGCACCACCTCTTCTACAAGCACTAGCATTGGAATCCAGGTAGTCCTTCATCACTGGTCTGTTAATTTGCAATTAGGAACTTGCGCTATAGCGTTTGATGATTGTTGCTAGACCCGGTCTAGGCTAGTAGGGATCACCTCTGTCCGCAGAGGGGATTTACCTCCTCAACAGAAAAACTCAAAACTATAATCTAATCTTGAGATATAAACGAAAATAGATTGAAAAGAAACTTGAAATGTTTTTGAGGATGCTTAACTTAGTTTTTCAGCTAACTAAGGATCAATTTGTTTAGCTCAACAAACTATTCACAAACACCCAATTATGTTTTAATAAAAATGAAATTCGAAACTTTCAATCAAGTTTAATCAAAGTTTTGCAAAAGAGAAAAATGGGTTCTAGCTCTCTTCAAGGATGGATTTCATAAACTAGTCAAACTCAGCAAGAAGACCAGAGATACCAGGGTGATCTAAGGCTCTAAGGCTTATGATCTCTGAGCTACTATGAAGACCAAGCAAAAATCAATCCAACATGCAAAACTTCTAGAAAATCACTTCAAACGAGAATGCCAATGAAAACTAACTCACAAGGAACTTTTGTCAAGACAAGTGTAGATCTGGGCATCAACTAACAACTATGGACAAAAACAAAACCTAACTGGACAGATGGATCTTAGGTTTTTCAAACTTTTGATAGGGTCCGTAGGCTCCCAGTAGAACCAGGTGCGGTACCGCTCTGTGTTACACTGTATTAGCGCGGACAGGTCCGCATTGTACCTAACGCAAAAGGTGCGGTCCTCTTCCAAAAATTCGAAAAATAAAAATCAAACCAGGATCTAACAAGTACCCAATCTCACACACATTAAGGCAAAATCAGAAACCAAAATTCAAGTTTCTCAAGTCAAAGCAAAGACAAATAAAAAACAAAACCAAACCAGTCCCCAGCGGAGTCGCTAATTTGTTGGCCGGATAAATCGTTCTTGTGGAC
The DNA here is from genome assembly GCA_000404065.3 of Pinus taeda. Classification (NCBI taxonomy): domain Eukaryota; kingdom Viridiplantae; phylum Streptophyta; class Pinopsida; order Pinales; family Pinaceae; genus Pinus; species Pinus taeda. Next base: position 38,835 of record APFE031139185.1, on the reverse strand, counting down.
AAGACCGATCTCCCTAGTACCAAATGATATCTAGCAACAAGCAGCACAAGCAAATCTACTTTTCTCTAAACATGTTTCAATTCATAAATGAAAACTAAGAGGTGTAACAGACCCTACCTTGGTCCAATGCTTCTTTGTGGTAGCTTTGTTTCAACAGCTTCAAGCAATTCCTTTTTAGTAACCTGCATACATAAACAAACACACATCAAAGAACACTTGCATAGATATTATAATAAAACATGTTCATTATGAAGATCAAGGAGCTCATAAAATAAACCATTAGAGACAGTTCATTGAGAAAAACAAACTTGATTGTATTAACTTTATGAATAAAAGAACCTTACAACCTTTGCCTTGATGTTGCACAAGCTCTTTCTAGGGTCCAGCAGGAGTCTCCTCTACTTTGACAAGCCTCACTCACTTCCCAAATGAAATGAAAGGTATGTGATCTCTCATCTCACAAGCTCAAAAAGGAAGTCTAATTTCCAGCAGCATTTACCCTCAAGAATCTTCAGCTTTCAACCTCCCCTACAGCTAGCCCAATGCCTGAATTTGTAGTGCAAATGGAGGAAGTTGCAGGTCCACCATTGAAGGGATAAGTTCCTCCTTCAATGGGATAAGCACCTCATATCATGGAGTTAGCTCCCTTAGTTATGGAATGGATGAACCAAGGTGGAGCAGACTTGCCAGTGCAATGTTCCTTCTAGAAGCGTCCATAAGTGACCCAAGATGAGTTTTTAAGAATGAACTCATGCCTTTTTAACTTTTACAGGGGTTCGCACCCATCACTTAACAGACATAGCGGTCAGGTTCGCAGGAAACATGACCATTGGGTGCGGCACCACAGGTAATGCTAGGAGAAAGTGAGAAACTAGGATTTGAGATATTTTTAAGGTCTTTCTCCCATTTTCAAGGTTTGACATGAAAAGCTGAGGCTTAAGACTTGCAAAGGAGGTATGTATGAGTGTTGATGGACTCACACAAACTGTATAAAGTCATGGTGACAATTTTTTGTGTAATAGTGGTATTACTACCTCTCACTTAGAGGCTCACTTTTCTCTCCCCCTTTGCAATAAGAGAACCTAGACACAAGTTACATTATGCGCTCACCAGATACACTCACCTCGCTTTTCGAAGATACCAAAATAACACTCTCATGTGTTGAAAAACAAGAGCTGAGGAAAATGTCTAAGTAAATGTTAATAGGGTAATCATACCGGATGGGAATACTACACCAAACAGTTTGAGGTCTAGTTGGGACTTCATACTGGGGAGATCCCCTGAAAGTTGGTGGGTCCAGTACCATAAACATTTATGGCGCTAGAAGGAGGGACGCCATTAGTTTATGGATGATTGTCCCACCGACCCCACTCATCAATCATCTGGTCAAGGCAGTAACATTCACTCCCTCTCCCCTACAAGCAATTCTAAAGTTGTTCATTTTTCACCTCCCAGACCTGAACTTGAAATCCTGTATCATCATATTCGAGTTGTCCATCCCCTCACCTGTCAATTTTCAAAATTTGTTGGACTAATTCTAGGAGTGTATGCTCTTCCATATTGTCAAAGGAAGCAAAATGTTACCCCCATTGGAGTGGTAGTTTCATCTGTTGAAGAAGCAATCATCGCCACTCTTGAAGAGCTAGAAGGAGCTATGGAGAAAGAAGAGGAACCTCTAATATTTCAAAAGGAAGAAGAAGACAACCTCTTACTCTCGGCTCAAGTTCTGATGGAGGAGGCGGAGGGGAAGGAAATGAAGGAGGAGGATAGGAGGAAGAAGAACCAACAGATTCAAAGGAAGAACCATTATATTGAGAAGAGGAGGAGGAAGACAATGAAGAGGACAACCTGAAGAAAAAAATCTAGAATGGATGACTAGGGCCCATTGGCACTCCCAGGTTTCCTACACAAGATGCTGAGACACATAGAGAATACTTTAATGAAACATGACCCTGACAAGACTGTGAAGGCAAAAGATCACTTAGACACATTCTACCTACATCTGCAAACACTCGAGGTACGTTATGACGACATTGCATGTAGATAGTTTCCATGTACTTTAGATGGTAGATCAACAGAATGGTACCAAATTCATTCACAAAACTCCATCCAGAATTGGGGGGTGTTCAAAAGGATCTTTCTTGAAAATTTTGTTGAAGACAAGACCCCTGCCATGTTGCTGAAAGAGCTGGGTAGTCTCAAAATGGAGAAAAAAGAAAAGGTCAAAGATTTCAATCAAAGGTTTAAGCACATTTTGAACAATTTCTCAATCAATGGTTTAACTGCATTCTGAACAAGTTCTCAATAGACACTACACCTCATGACTCCATCACCATCGACTACTGCACGTCTACACTACCGACCAATATTGCATAGTTCATCAAGCGAACTGTGAGACCAACATTGACATAAAATTGTGAGTAGAATATTGTTGTAGAGAAAGAATTGCACACTATTGGATTCAATGTAGATGATGAATCCACTAAGAACTCAAAAGACATGGGCATAATGTCTCAGGGCTCTGTGATCAAGGCTAAGGAAAAGGAAGCAAGTGACATTGAGAACCTTACTCATCTTCTTATGTCCCTGACCACCGAAGTTGTTGAACTCAAACAACGGACGAATGATATAACCATGAAAGGTAGGCATGTCAGGTACCAACATAAGAATAATGTAGCTTCAGGAAGAAGTAGTAGCCAGCTAGCCAAACCTGAAAAGAGCTCCAATCTAGTGCTAAACCTTGACCAGCTCACAACAGATTCATAATGCTTATTCCATCATGAATAATATTCGGAAATAATGTGCCCTAAATACAACCATTTAATGAGCAGCATGGCTACATAGTTGTCCAACAACCTTGTGGCAAGTGAGCAATTTGAGCCCAACGATGAAGAAGAAGACGTTGTTGCATCTAATGAAGCTCCAAGTACTGGGCATGTAGTAAACATGTATCAGTGTACTCGCAAAACCCAGAAGACCACCATCGAGAAGGAGCCTCTAAGTGACAGTCCGACCCCAAAGAAAAAAACCGATATAACTTGATAAGCCAAGGGGTCCCCACTATGTTTGAGATACCAAGAGATAAAACAAGACCAAATATGTTAAGGACAATAGGTTCAGTGATTAACTTAACACAAAAAATTTAGAGCAAGTCTGGGAAGACAACTATAGCAGAGAGTGTTTCCACAAGCATCAAAGACAAAAGCATTCCACCGAAACCATGAACTCAAGTCCACCCTCGGACACCTCGGTGAGTCTCCCCACTTTGGATTATAAGATTGCAGAAGACATGAAAAAGACTTGTGCAAACATATCCCTGTGCAAACTCACAAAAATCATGAGTCAGCAGGACAGTCTTTTGTGAGCACTAGGGAAAACCTCTATAGGTGATGCTACCTCTTCCAGCAAGGGATCAAGTAATTATCTTGACACACTCGCATTTGTGCTCAACACACTCCACATGGAGGAGGCAAACTCACTCTGCCCATGATTTCTGTTATCATTCAAAATTTTCAATTTCAATGTTCACAATTGCTTGGTTGATTTTGGCGCATCAGTCAATGTCATGCCACTCTCCATTGCTAAGAAGATCAATGCCCAATGGAGTAACACAAGTGCACATATCATCCAACTAGATAGAACATGTGTACCATCCATTGGTGAACTCAGGGATGTGATCATTTGACTATCATTCGACGGATGAGTTCATCAATGCATCTATATTGTAGTTGTGGACATCTCGGAAGCATACAATGTGTTGCTCAACATAGACTAGTCAAGCAAGCTACAAGGATACTTTTCCACTGATTGGTCACACTTATGTCTTCCGTATAAGGGTAGAAATAATCAGATCTGGGTGTTTTTAGAGAGATACATGAAGCACAATGTGACTCCCTTGAATGGATAAAATGAACCATTGGATTTTGCAGAACTTATGTTTGGAAAGGTCTTTCTGGAAACACATTTGGCTTGTTATCTTGCAGATCCATCCCTTGCCACACCAGACACACAATTGGGCCTCCTTCAATGCCCAACTAGTGAAATGTAACTCGTATAGTAGTTTGTAACAATAGTAGCAATAGTGATACCAGTACTAGTGCGACAAGGGGTCCTTATACAAATGATATGTGGACCATCTACTTTGACGGATCCAAGATGCAAGAGGGATTTGGATCCGGGTGTGTTTTAGTAGACCCACTGTAGATAAAACACCTAATCTCTAACAGCTTGGAGTTCGAGTGCATGAAAAACACTGTCAAGTACGAAGTACTCGTCTTGGGCTTACAGAAATCCATCAACCTCAATGTTGATGTTCTAAAAGTGGTAGGTGACTCAGAGATCGTGGTGTGTTAGGTGCTTAACACCATACACTATGTGTCACTCTATCTTAAGAGTTATCAACAAGAGGTATGGTGACTCATCTCTCAATTCAAAGCTTTTAATATTATTTTAGTGCCAAGAATGCATAATTAATCTGTAGATGCCTTAGCAAACACAACTGCTAGGATGTCACCGTTAAGGGATAGATTTGCCGTTGAGATTTTTTATAAACCATTTGTCCTAGATTTCGTCACTAATTTACATGTTTTTGACAATGATCAACAGATACTGCATTTCATGACTAAAGTTGATGTCTTTAAGGATGCAACAATAGACAAGAATGAGCACGAGCGATATCTACAGGATGCAGCCGATGCAAGTAAAGGCAACCTCATCTCCAAGGGTGTTGTATCACTTGATAAATTGTATGACTTACAGAACCTCTTTTAGGGACCCATGAATGCCAAAACCCATAGCTCTACATTTTTGCATGAACAGATTAATCTGGGAATGGACAAGGATCCGAAGTTTGTGCATCTTTTTACATGTTGTACATCACAAGAGAAACAAGATTTCATCTGCCTTGTCAGACAATACCATGATGTATTCATGTGGACTTATGATGATCTTAAGACATATGAAACATGAATAATCCATCATGTCATAACAATCAAGGAAGGGGCCAAGCCTTTTCAGCAAAAGCTAAGGAAAATTCATCCATCACTTGAGCCCCTCATATAGAAAGAACTGACCAAGTTGTTGGATGCTCGGATCATCTACAAAGTGCGACATTTGATGTGGGTTTCCAATTTAGTCCCTGTCAGAAAGAAGTCTGGGGAGATCTTCCTATGTGTAGATTTCTGTAATCTTAATCATGCCTCACACAAGGACAACTACTCAGTGTTGTCCATGAAGCATATATTACAGACGGTATCTGGAGCATAGATGTTTTCTTTGCTTGACAACTTTTTAGGATACAACCAAGTTCTGGTAGCAGAGTCTGATAAACTTTAAAAATATTCCATACCAATTGGGGTACATTTGTTTTCCACGGAATTCCATTTGGGTTGGTGACTACATGTGAAACATTTCAGCGTGCAATGGACATCACCTTCCATGGGCTCATTGGACAGAGCGTAGTGGTCTACCTCGATGATGTGACAATATTCTCAAGGCAGTGGTCAGACCACCTTTGCTATCTTAAGAAAACTTTCGAGCGATGTCGAAAGTACGGGATATCCTTGAATCCCAAGAAGAGAATCTTCACAGTGTCCGAGGGTAACCTACTTGGACACATCATTGCCAAAAGTAGGATCAAGGTAGATCCGGATAAATTTCATAACATTACACAGATTTCTCACCCCATGAACAAGAAAGCCATGCAATCTTTCTTGGGGAAGATCAACTTCCTCAGAAAGTTCATCTTTGATTATGCACAGATTGTTAAACCCATTCAAGATTTGATCAAGAAGGATGCAGTTTACAATTGGGGAAATAGGGAAAATGACATGTTCACCTATATCAAGAAAGCAATAGTAGATACACCAATGCTATACAACCCAAACTTCAGAAAAGATTTCTTTCTCTATACTTTTTCTTTCGAAACTTCACTCGTTGTGATGCTCACTTAGAAGGAAAAGATGAACAATAAGAAACCCATCTCCTTCATGAGTGTGATCCTGTAATGACTGGAAATCAACTATCCCACTGTGGAAAAACAAACATATGCAGTGTACAAGGCGGTGAAGCATTTCAAAACCTACCTATTGAAAAACCATTGCATTATCTTTGTGCTGCACCCAACAATCAGATCATTGCTTGTTTAGCAAGATATGGGTGAAAGAAGGGCGAACTGGATGACAGGACTGCAAGAGTATGAACTTGACATCAATCTATTTCACACCCTCAAGGGTCTTGGTATTTACAGACTAGCATCGAAAGCAGTACATGCACAGGAGGAAGCAGAAGAGCTCATAGGCTGGGAGCAATAAATAGAAATATACAATGTTGAGCGAGCCTCTCCCACTTCACATGGAAGCTCTTAGTACGAAGAAGTGCGCCAGTACCTTGAGCATGGCATCATGCCATCCCATTTTTCTACGCGGCACAAGAGGGCACTCTGAATAAAACCTCTATATTACTAGCTGGTGCATAGGGTGCTATATAGAAAGCATCATAATGGTATCTTACTCAGGTGCCTAGAGGCACAAAATTCAAAAAAGGTTTTACGTGATCTCCACGATGGACTAGTTGGGGGACACTTCGTGGGTAACACAATAGTGCAAAAGGTTATGCAGGCCGATTTCTACTAGCCCACATTTTTCAAGGATGTACACGCTTATGCCCACAAGTGTTCGGTCTATCAAAAATGCATGACAAAAATCGAAGGTCAGCAACCCCACTGCAGCCTGTTGCAATGGAAAAAACATTCCAATAATGCTGCTTGGATATCATTGGTGACATTTTCCCACATTCATCAAAGCAACACCACTATATTTTGATTGCCATAGATTACTTCACACGGTGGACAGAAGAAGTTCCGCTAAAACAAGTGAACGATTAGGAAGTCATAAGTTTCCTACAACAGAACATCATCTCCAGGTTTGGAATTTCTTCGTTAAATCTTTATGACTTTGCATTGGAAAATGGTATTTTTTTTTAAGAATTCTGGTAATTACTACCCACAGGGAAATGGTCTTACCGAATCTACAAAAAAAAACCTCAGTTGCATCATGTTGGCTTGTGGGGGCCTGACCTAGATTCAGTGTTAGTTAGCCAAACAAATCCCTACCCTACTGTCCCTTTCGGCATCATCCCGCGGAGCGCAGATTGAAGTCTCACTCGAAGCAGTATGGGGGTATGTTGGAACCAAGTTTTCGCACCATTAAGATGGTATGATGTCGGTTATTTCCAGCTATACCTGCTTTTGTGCAGATTGCTTCGCTCTCTGCTCATCCTTTAGTACCTTCGCGAAGTGGTACAGTCGGCTTTCGCGCAGCCCTAACTAGGGGCTGCAGTCCTTTCGCACTGCTAGAGCAATGATCTGTGCTGTCTCTCAAACTAGGCTAAGTATCTTACTTATCTTATTATCAGATCTTAGTTAGCTTCGCGTAAACATATGTTATTACTTGTGTTCACTTAAACAATACAATTATACACATTCATGCATCATATAAGCATCAAGAGTGAAATTAATACCCACTATAATAGATGCATAAATAAAAAATAGGATGCAGAATTTATAGGAAACTTCTCTTTATTAATACTTCCTGTTATCTCAAAATCAAACCATGGAAGGCTGCAGACCAGGAAGACTTCAAGTAACTGTTTCAAACCAATCTTTTGACTAAGGCTTAGCCTCCTTAGCCTGAG
>APFE031139185.1:18459-31097 GCA_000404065.3 Pinus taeda | reverse complement strand
ATATAGAGCTCTTTACATAAATTGGATTCCTCCTCAAGCATGAGGGGAATTCGAATTCATCCTACTATGACACCTATTGATACTTAAAACTAACTATTAAATGCAAATGATACCTAACTAGGAGTCCTAGAGACCTAATACAACTAGGAGTGTAACTCCTTATTATGATTACAACAACCTTATCTAAGCATTTAAAACATTATTTAACAACTTGCAACCTAAATAAGTCGAATTTGATGAAGCCTCCCACGTGGTCATCTGACTGTTGAAGACAAACCCTAGAAATTAGGGAACATGTTTCCATGTTTTTAGGTTTAGGATCCCTGAAAATGGCACGTGGGACAGAGCCTTTATTTCATCATCCATGACACATTTTTCAAAACTGAAGGAGGTTTTTGTAGTCCAGGATGTCTATAACAAAAACCTCTCTTTCTTTTTTAAAATACTTCTCCAGCTGTCCAGAATCGATCCTTGATGTTCCTAGAAACTAGGAGACTGTCCCTTGCTCTGTTCTGGCTAAAAAATGGGTCTTGGGACAGAGCTCATAACTTCTCCCAAAACTGTATTTAGAAAACCTGAAGGAGGCTTTTGTGAACCAATCCATGCTGAACAAAAACCTCTCTTGTTTTTTTGAAACACCGTCCCTACCTCCCAGAATGTGCCTTTGAAAAACAGGTGTAAAACAGAGATATATGCCTGTGAAAAACTGCACCTACAGCAGTTTCGTAGAGCAACTTTGGTCCATCATTTCTCCCAGATAGTAATGGATCGGAAGAAAGTGTAAGAGGTTTTTTTACTTCAGTATCTTAAGGATGAAAACCTCTTTCACTTTTCAGAGATGAGCTTTCAACTGCTCAGAACCTCTTCTAGAAGTTGACTGGTAAAAACAAGTTATGAAATAGTGATCACCTTTATAACATATAGCTTAGAGTTCAAAGGTGTCCTTCTTCTACTTGTTTGCCCTTGCTGAATGTTGAAACTTTGTAAATGATCCTTTGCAGAGATTCCCATTTGAAAAGATTTCTCTTTGTCTCACAAAATTGGTCCACTAATTCATAATATGCACCTACAGCAGTTTCGTAGCGCGCTACGAAACTGCTGTGTAATTTCAAAAACACAGTTTATTGCAAATTCGACTATTTTGAGCCTCTTTATATTGAAATGACTTTCCCATATACCATGAGGTTGTTCAAAACTGAAAACATAAACACCATCCTTTTAAAATGACTTCAAAGGAAATTTATCAAAATTAGGACTTAGCCTTACTTTGCTATGTGATTTCTTTTAGCTAAGGATGTCCTTCACGCTTACTTAGCTGAATCTCCAAGTCTTCAATTTTCCTCTTCATCACTTTGATGTTGGGTCTGAGCCTATTATTAATCCATCTGATGTGTCTTTCCTTGCTTAATTTAGGAACTGCCTCACTTGATTTTGATGAAGATTTCTGATCTTTGCCACCATGAGTTTGTTTGCACAAACTAAGAATTGTATCAAATGCCAATTGTATGAACACGACCAAGATCAACATGAATATGTCCAGGATCAATTAACCTTTACCTTACCCTTTTCCTTTGAAATATTTTCAGTGATAACACTTCCAGATGATTATAGGCTCGACTCATCCTGCGCACTCAACTACAGGGGTCCGCGCACTCAGCTACGGACTACTAGGCCTCTACGCACTCAGTTGTAGAGCCTCTACCTATGTTACGACCCAAATCTTAGACTTACACTTAAGAGCTATCTTGCATACATTTTCATTGATTCTTTCTTTGATATTAGATATTAGATCCCCTTAACTACTTAGAGCTTTGCTCCATTTATACAATCCCATGGTCCATGGACCATGGGTAGATCTTTTACAACCGACATTCAATTATCAAAATAAGGGCAGACAACCCTATGAATCCTTAACAACTACACACTCTGTGCTCACAAAATGTAGAGTATTTACATTGGAATTACAAATTGGACCAAAATCTGGGCTCTAAGCCCAAAAACTTCCCTTGGGGGATCCCGCACCCAACAGGCCCCCAACACAAACATCGTGGCTCACCCTCATGTCACTCTGTAGGTGTTGAGGTATTAGCGTGAAGACCTCCCAGATCTGCTTGGATCACTTCAACTACGGCAGAGCATTGAGCAGCTACCTACCGAACTTCCTCCACACGTTGTTCGGTGACCGATGCTATTGAACTGCTGCCCATAATTCTTTGCTGAGTTGCTTGCATTTTGGCGAGCTTTGCTTTAATGGAGGCTGTAATTGTATACGCCTCATCAATCCATGGCTGTAGGCGCAATTTTAAGACAACTTCCTTATGTCGAGCGGCATACACCTATTCCTTGAGCACCTTTGCCTGCTGCATCCTTGCAAGCCTCTATGTAAGGGAAATTGTTTGTGCGATCCCTTTTATTTTGTCATACTTCTATTGTAGCTCGCGTGCCTCTATCTCTAGGTGCTCTACATTTAGGTCCTCCTGCAGGGTGCTTAGGATCTCGAATGACTGCTCGAACAGTTGCATGTAGTCTTCCACTGAGATGTCAACCGCCGCCGTTACTGCTGTAACATTAGTGGTTCATTGTTCCCTAATTTTTGATGGAGTTGAAGGCTGAGCCTTCAACTGCAGTTCTGTGATCTATAATTTTAGCTCCAGTTGAACCCTAGCCATCTCTTCTCTAGCATCATGCACCCTTGTGGCAAATTTTCATATGCACACCTCCACTGGTTCTTCTACTTGAATGTCCAACTCTAGGACCATTCGGAAGGCTTCCTCTATCACCTGCATAATCTGCTGATTCTGCTCGACTGCCTCATTATGCTACAGGCCCAACTGTTCAATGTTGATATGCTGCTCACTCATCACCTATAGTGCACAACTCTCCTTGGCTCAAAGTTCCACAGTCACTTTCTGACAGACCTGCGCGCCAGCGCAACTATCTTCACGATGAACCCTGTGACACTTTGCTACTGCATGCAGTCCTGACATTGCACAGTTCCCGAGCAGAGTAGTTTATAGTCCCGTGCCTCCTTTCAGCTACCTGGATTGCTAAGACTGTGCTACTTCCATATAGTCATATCGCTGGATCACTGGTGTATGGCTTCAAGCGACTGCCATTCACCTTTCCTACGAAGGGTTCTCCATTTAACTTGACCAGTTGTACCGCACCTCCATCGGTAGTCTCCTTAATAATATATGGCCCTAACCAATGCATCTGGAACTTCCCTGGGAATTTATCAAACTTACTATCATATAACAACACTAGATCTTTTACCTTAAATGTGTGCAACTTGATGTGTCGGTTGTGCCATGCCTTTTCACACTGTTTTTGGACCTGCTGGTGAAATCTAACCAAAAATCATTCTTCTTCGAGCTCATCCAATTGTGCAAGCCTCTCCTCTAGGGCTCTGCAATTCATCATACCTATGAGTGCTGCTATGCGCAGACTAGGCACGATGTATTCCATAGGCATTACATCTTCCACTCCATAGACAAGCCTAAAAGGTGTTTGTCGTGTCAGTTTCTTGCATGTCATTCGATAAGCCCATAACACTACAGGTATGCGTAGGTCCCAATCACTTCATTGCGCATTGCATACCTTGGTCAACATGTTTTCAAGCACTTTGTTGAATGCCTCCACTATCCCGTTAGCCTGTGGGTGATAAGGTGTGCTCTTTTGGTGATACACCTAAAATTCCTCTGTTAGTGCGTTGATTGTCTCATTTAGGAAGTGTGTACCGTGATCGCTCATCAAGATCTTCGGACATCCAAAATGTGTCAATAAATGTTCAAATAGAAACTTCATGGTATTCGCACCCATGCAATCCTACACGAACTGTGCTTCTTCCCAACGAGTCGGATACTCTGTCGCAGTGATAATATACCTCGTGCCTATCTTTCCTTGAGGTTTAATGGGTCCTGCAAAATCTATTGCCCATTTTTTGAAAGGTTGCAATGCCATTTGTGGATTCAAAGGCATTTCATCCCTCCACAATGGCCTGCCTTTTCTTTGACATACATCACATGCCTTACAATATGCTTTTGAATACTAATGAAGGGTTGGCCACCACAACCCGACGCGTAGAATCTTCTGCGTGGTTTCTCTTCCTGCATAATGTTCTCCCGTAGCGCCCCCATGAGCGTCTGTGAGGATGCTACTTCATTCAAACTTAGGTACATACCTTCGTAGTATTTCATCATTCCCCATCTTGTATAGATGCCCAACAATGACAGAGAAATCTGTTGCGCGTACCAGTAATTACTTCTTCTGTTGGACAGAGTATCCTTTTGGCACAGTTCCAGTTGTTAGAAAGTGTATTATATATTCGAAATGTCCATCTGCTACACACACAGCAAAGAGTTGCACGTCAGGTAATCCTTCCTCCAAACTAGTAGGTTCCTCCTCTGTCTTGATGCATGATAGGTGAACTGGTCCTGCGTTCAATCGTTTAGGCTTCACAACTTCAAAATCATATTCTTGGAACAATAAAATCCATCTGCAAATTCGCCCCCCTAACACAGGCTTATTGACCAAGTACTTTAGCACGGAGTGATCTGTATACATCTTAAAGTGACCTCCTAGCAAGTAGTGTCAGTGCTTATGGACCACATACACCATAGCTAGCTCCTCGCCCTTAGTGGTGGAACAATTCTTCTCTGCTTTAGATAACCTATGGCTTGTGAACGCGATAGGGTGATCCAAGCCTTCTCCACTAGCTTGTGTTAGTACTACCCCCAGCACTATACATGACGCATCGACATGTACATGGAACTCTTTCTTCCAGTTCGGGAAGACTAGAATTTGCGCAATAACCATCTTTTCTTTCAATATATCCAGGCTTTTCTTACAGTCATCATTCTAGCAGAATGTGACATCCTTCAACAATTTTTCCATCGGAGCGGTGATCTAGGCATAGCCTTTGATAAACTTTCTGTAATACCCCGTATGTCCAAGAGTAGCGTGTAACTGTTTCACACTTCTCGGCACTTCCAAGTTCAGAATCACTGTGATCTTTGCGGAGTCTACCATTAGCACTTGTCTGCAAACCACATGCCCTAATAGGTTCCCAAAAGGAATGAGAAATAGACACTTCTTGAGGTTTAGTGTGATTTGGTATCTTTGATAGGTATCCAATATCAAGCACAAGCTCTCTACATGGTGCTTAACTAGCCAAAGACAGTCCAATCATCAAAATAGACCTCCAAGAACTTATGAATATACTCCTTGAATGCCACAACAACTACACATGAAAAGATAGCAGGCACATTCTTCAATCCAAATAGCATGATAGTATATTGAAAGAAACCCCACTCAGTCACGAAGGTTGTCTTGCTCTTATCCTCCGGTGCAATTTTGATTAGGTGGTACCCCAAGAACCCATTAGTGAAATAATATGCTTCCTGATCACCTACATTTTCCAACACTTCATCCATGAACGGAGTTGGGAATTGATCATGCACAAAAGCATCATTCAATTTTTTGAGATCCACACATATCCTTATCTCCTCCTTCTACTTCTTCTCTTGCACCACCATTGGGCTTACCCAATCGGATTCTTCCACAGGCTCAATGATGCCTATTGCTAGAATTTTGTTTAGTTCTACATGGACATTCTCCTTGTATTTCAGATTTAAGCAGTAAGGCCTCTGCTTAACTGGATTCGCGTCGGACGTTAACGTGATCTTCATCACTCGTAGATCTCTGATTATTCCTTTCAAATCCATAAACTTGGTCAGGAATAAGTCTTGATATTCGCGGAGTAATTCGGTGACCTTATCCACCGTCGCGTCGTCCCAATAATCTCCAACCTTCGCGAATTTGGGTTTCGCCTTCGTATTGATATTCACCTACTTAGTTTTCACCAGCGCAGTTATATCAGGGTTCTCAACCTGTGGTCCTTGAACCTCGCAGTGGCCTTCTATTTCTGGAATGTTAATATTTCACGGATCCTCATCCTCCTCTTCAGCAGTTACATTATAACATTCCAGCACGCAACTTAGATGAGTATCCCATTTAGGCTTAATCAGGTCTACAGGCTCCTGTGGTATCCTAAAAATGGTTGCTTTTACCTCTTGTAGCACTTCATCAATACTGTCCCACCCATCCTCAAAACTGAAGGTCATCATGAACCGTTCGCATAGGATATCCCATTCACTTATCCCATGGTGGAGCTCTATTTCTATATACCAGTTCATTGGTATAACATCTAGGGTATGACATAATAGGTGCACCCACTCAGGTTGTGGCTTTTCTCCATAGGCCTTCGTCCACTTGGCCAGATGCGCGCACGGATCATCCTATCCATCATATTTATCTGTCAGTCACACCTTAGGCTTCTCAAATCATACTTGCATCATTCTCCTACATTTGCGCCAATTTCCAAAGCTTCCTTTGTGCGTACCCACCATCTTGTGGGCATAATGTGCAACACCTAGTCCAAGGCCTAGAAGCATTGCTTTTCCGAAACCTCCCTTTCAAATGCATCCAAGAAGGTATCTACCCCATTGACATCATCATAAGTAGGCAAATATCTTGCTTCTGTCGACACTCAACACAGAGATCAGGTCATCATATTGCTATTCAACATAGTTGCTTCATGTAACTGATTCTCCCATCGTTCCACTTCTTCATCAAAATCTGAAAAGCAGGAGCTCTCGAGCTCTCATTTAATCTACCCATCCATGGTAGGATTCACCCAGTCTTGTTCTCGTATTGTTAAATTATAGATGTAGTCCAAATCATCATCACTCTCATAGTCACGGACTAGTTCCGTATAGCACGATCCTTCAGCAGGATCCAGGGGTATTATTAAGCTCAGTGATTTCTTCTCAAAGATCATCTTCTACTTATCTAGATTGATTACCCCATTCATATCAATGGCCCAGTCAATTCCCAGGAGTGTGGGGTAGGGATTTCTATCATCAACAATATCTATCACTTCAAAATCTGCTAGCATGCTCGCTCCCTCAATATCCACATTTATTCCCTGCAATCTCCCCATGGGTATGATTTTCTATTGGTTTTCCACTATCAGCTGAATAAGAGACCATTGCAGCGTGGGTCTTCCCATTCACTCCCATGTCTGTTTTGGTAGAACATTTGCATTTGATCCCAAATCTAGGATGACTTGATCCATCTTGTATTCTCCAATTTGTGTGGTGAGTCTGATTTCACGCCCCACCCTTGTTTTATGTTTTCTGATCTTCCAAACTACGCTCAGTTCTCCTGGCACATCCCAACACATCTATTGATGAGTTCCTGTAACCCTTTCATAGCCTTACTATCGTGCAGTAACTTCATATAGGTTTCCAGAAAAGTTGTGAACATGGAAGGATCCATTTTCGACTCAGGCTGATGTTTGCTTCCTAAAGTGGAGGCCTCAGCGAAACTCTTCTTAGCTTCCATGAAGGTTTCCCAAGCATGCTCCAAATCAAACTCAGCTTCCTTCACTGGGGCTTTGCGAACCTAGGTACTGTCTTTCAGCTATTTCCCCTTGTCATCTCCATCTTGATCCCACTTTAGAGCACTATATTTACATTCAGATCTTCCTCACGTAGCTCAAACCTCATCATCTTTAGGTTCTAAGTCGGGGGAGGTGGTAGCGCTCCTTTGTCACGTATCCTAGATATCAACATAGGAAAATATTCTATCTCATGATCAAATAGCGTGCAATACTTGCACGATGGACGTGTTGGATTAGTGCAATCATGGGCATAATGTCCTGGCCCTCCGCAATTGTAGCAAATCAACTATCCTTGACCTTTACCAAGTCCTCCTCCACCTCGGCCTCGTCCGTGCCCCTGAAATCCTGTCCGTGCCATCCCTGCATTATGGTCAAGGGGCCATGCTTTGGCCTGAACACTGTAGGTGGGAGTTCTATCTATCATCAATTCATAACTCCTACAAGTACGCTCGTCATGTCCCACTAATCTATAAAAGTTGTAGAACAATGGTTGCAGAGTTTGCGTATACTTCCATAACAAGTGGTAGATATCCGTGGCATGCTTTCTGGCTACTTGATAGATAGCGCACCATAAAGTAGGTGCCGCGCTAGGTCCTGCTTGAGCTTCTGGCCTTAGAGGCATTAGTCCTCCTCCTGTAAGGTAATTTGTGAAGATTGGGTAGTGGTCTTTGTCATGACCTTGACTCTTGCATTACATGCACCATACTTCTTCACGCACTTCTGGTCAAACCGTCCTATCCTACTTCAAGCTTTTCATCTCAAGGCACAAAATCTTTAGCTACGCATGGATCTGTTGAAATCCTAGATTAGGATCTTTCATCGGGGTCTCATGTAGTCTCATAGAAATCTCCAAGGCCTCTACCTGAGTTGTTATCTTCTGCTACAACAACGTACTCCTTAGGTGTGGTAGTAACGAAGCTACAAACCACTCGCGATGCTATCCATCTGTCAGATTCATATTGGATTCACGAATCGTACATTTCAGCCTTTGATCTAGTTCCCAAGGTGTCTCGCCTGGTAGCATCGTGATTTCTTTGAATCCAATAATTGACTGTGCTTCAGATTTAGGCATGCTAAATTCCCTATTCAGTGCTGCTTCAATGTACGCTACTCTCGCTTTCGGGTTATCGTTGGAGTACTTAATATACCAAGTCAGCGCGCGATCCTGCAGGGCGCTAACCAGTGTTGCTTTCTTTATAAAGTCATCTGTAACACCTTGAGCTTCCCATACAACCTTCACTACGAACCAGAATTGGTCCGGGTCCTCATTTCCCAAGCCTTTGAACAAAGCCAACTTCATTGTGCTTGCCATACTGAATTGTGGTGGTGGTGGAGGTGGTACGGGTGAAGATGGAGGTGAAGCCGGTGGTGGTGTGGGTGGAGGTGGGATTTGTAGAATTCTTTGTCTTATCAGATGAATAACACCTCACGGAGAGACCGTCACGAGCTCTTCCTCATTCCCTTGTGGAGGTGAAATCAAGGGGATATATTCTAGATCCTTATTTCCTTCATTCCTGTAAACCTCTCCTGGTCTTTGTCATGACCCTGACTCTTGCATTTCATGTACCATACTTCTTCATGTGCTTCTAGTTGAACAATCCTATCCAGCTTCAAGCTTTGCATCTCAAGGCACAGATTCTTCAACTGCACATGGATCTACTAAACTAATAGATTAGGATCTTGCATCGGGGTCTCATGTAGTCTCATAGCAATCTCCAAGGCCTCTGCTTGAGTTGTTATCTTTTGCTACGACAACGCACTCCTTAGGTGTGGTAGTAGAGAAGCTACAAACCATTCACTATGTTGTCCATCTGTCAGATTCATATTGGCTTCACGAATAGTACATTTCAGCCTTTAATCTAGTTCCCAAGGTGTCTCACCTAGTAGCATTGTGATTTCTTTGAATTCAATAATCGTCTGCGCTTCAAATTTAGGCATGCTAAATTCCCTATTCAGTGTTGCTTCGATGTCCGCTACTCTCACATTCAGGTTATCGTTGGAGTACTTAATATACCAGGTCAGTAGGCGATCCTACAGGGCGCTAACCGGTCTTTCTTTCTTTATATGGTCCTCTGTAACACCTTGAGATTCCCATACAGCCTTCACTACGAACTAGAATTGGTTTAGATCCTCATTTCCCAAGCCTTTGAATAAAGGCAACTTCACTGTGCTTACCATACTGAATTGCGGTGGTGGTGGAGGTGGTACGGTTGAAGATGGAGGTGATGGAGGTGAAGCCAGTGGTGGTGTGGGCGGAGGTGGGATTCATGGAATTCTTTGTCTTATTAGATGAATAAAACTTCACGTAGAGACCTTCGCAAGCTCTTCCTTGTCC
Source organism: Pinus taeda (assembly GCA_000404065.3). Lineage (NCBI taxonomy): Eukaryota > Viridiplantae > Streptophyta > Pinopsida > Pinales > Pinaceae > Pinus > Pinus taeda. The sequence continues at coordinate 21,300 of APFE031139185.1, read as the reverse complement.
CCTCGTGGAGGTGAAACCAAGGGACTATTTTTTGGATCCTTATTTCCTTCGTCCTGTAAACCTTTCCACTTCACATAGCCCCAAACATCAAGGTAACTGCATAACCCGCTTTTCGCACAACATCATTTTAATCCAAGTATTCAAAGGCTTTACATACTTACCTCACAGTCCTTTGAGAAAGCGTCACTCTGCCTCAATATAGCTGACTGAGGTGTCAACAATGAACTTAGTAACAAATCCTCCTATAATGTGATCAAGCTAGTGATCAACGTCATGCGTGATCTTATCCTCCGATGCTTCCAACCTTCGCACTAGGTCTGGGGTCCACACAATAGGACCGTCAAGTTTCCCCCTTCCTTGGATATTTGCTAGCTTCGCGATTCACTCGTATAGCTCAGTAAGGAAGGACGCATAAAATATTTCATGGATCTCTGTATACAGGTAGCTATCTAACCACTGTTCCTTTGATAGTCACGGGTTTCTGTTTTCCTGTGCCGTGAACTCATGAATTTTTTTGTCCAACTAGCCTTCGATTTCTTTCTTAGTTGGATTCCAATGATACAACATCGCACATCTCTTATGCAGATTCCAGTCCCGGCAATGGAACCATTTGTTGGCTTATGGGGGCCTGAACTAGTTTTAGCATTAGTTAGCCAAACAAATCCCTACACTACTGGCCCTTTCAGCATTAGCCCGTGGAGTGCGAACTAAAGTTTCACCGGAAGCAGAATGGGGATATGCTGGAACTAAGTTGCCACACCCTTGAGATGGTATGATGTTGGTTATTTCCAACTATGCCTGCCTTCGCATAGGTTTCTTTGCTCTCTACTCTATCCTTCAGTACCTTCGCGAAGTGGTACAATCGGCTGTCTCTCAAACTAGGCTAAGTATCTTACTTATCTTATTATCAGATCTTAGTTAGCTTCGTGTAAAAAAATGTTATTAATTGTGTTCATTTAACTAATACAATTATACACATTCGCGCATCATATAAGCATCAAAAGTGAAATTCATACCCACTATAATAGATGCATAAACAATAAATAAGACACAAAATTTATAGGAAACTTCTCTTTATTAATACTTCCAGATGATTACAAACTCGACTCGCCCTGTGCACTCAACTGCAGGGATCTGCACACTCAGTTGTGGACTACTAGGCCTCTACGCACTCAGCTACAGAGCGTCTACCTACGCTATGACCCAAAACTTATACTTACACTTCAGAGCTATCTTGCATACATTTTCATTGATTCTTCCTTCGATATTAGATATTAGATCCCCTTGACTACTTAGAGCTTCACTCTATTTATACAATCCCATGGTCTGACAACCGTGGGTAGATATTTTACAACGGACATTACATTATCAAAATAAGGGCAGACAACCCTATGAATCTTTAACAACTATGCACTCTGCGCTCACAAAATGTGGAGTCTTTACATTGGAATTACAAAATTGGATCAAAATCTGGGCTCTAAGCCCTAGAACTGCCCTTGGGGGATCCCACACCCAACACATCATCAAAAAGACCATTTACTTTGAACAACGAAACTGGCACTCCACTCTAGTGAATTCTTTATGGGATAACCGAGTCACACCTAAGCCTTATCTGAATAATTCCCCCTACTTCCTAGTATATGGAAAGGAAGTCATCCTTCGGCCAAACATCTACTTACCTACTCTCCACTTGTCCCAAGAATCCCAAGGAAAGCCGTGTCTTTTAGTTCAGTGTAGGATGGACACATTACACAATTTACAAAAGAAAGGATGAAAGCAAAAGAAAAAAATACACTCCACCAAAACTGTATCAAGAGATGGTTCAATAGAAAGTCTGCAAGGAGTACTAGATTCAGTGTGGGTGACTTGATATTAAAGTGGGACAAATCCCATGAGGAAAAAGGAAAGCACAAGAAGTTTCAATCCCTGTGGATTGGTCCTTTTACAGTCCACGAGAAGCTTGGCCAACACATGTATCATCTTCAATCACTTGACAGGAAGATTGACTCTCTCCCTATCAATGGACAAGACTTAAAATGTTATTTTCAATGAGATCCGGGGCCATGCTCCGTGCTATGTACATATTTTTTTCATTTTTTTGTGTTGTTTTCTTTTGTGTTGTTTTTCTTAGGTAAATAAGTGTTGTGCCTCACTGTGTTCTGGCTTCTGAATGTGTATGTGGTTGAAGTTCAAAGAGCCTTGTCACACTGTAGCACTTGGCTAGTCCTATGTCCGTCTTCCTTGGGTTTGGCTGTAACTTTTGGCCAATGAAGTCTTGATGGAAAATGTGATCTGTCTTTACATGCTTCTCTGAAGGAACATAAACGTCATGCCTATACTCAACTTTCTTCTTTTGTGTGTTCAAGCTCATCCAACTAGTAGAAATGGAGAAGGGGAAAATATAAATGAGCAAACTTGAATTAGAGTTGTTGTGTAGGTAAATCCCCTCTGCGGACAGAGGCAATCCCACTAGCCTAAACGGGGTCTAGCAACAATCGAACAATGCTAACACGCAGGTTCCTAATTGCAAAGTAAAGGCCGATGATAAGAGCCTACCTCGAAGCCAATGCTTATATTCGTAGAAGGGTCGTCGCTTCTGTTCTTTCGCTTCAGCTGGTCACAATCCTCACGATCCTCGTGAATAGACACCTGCACATGCAAAGAACAAGACAAATACAAGCATAAAATACAAGAAATGCAACTATGTATCAGTCATAAAAGGATACAACTCAAACATCATAATAAAGACACATGAGTGGAACCATAATGATAGTCATCTATTATTATTGATAAAACAAAAGAGAATACAACCAAGTTCTGACATCAAATCCTCCTTTGGCT
>APFE031139185.1:5431-18147 GCA_000404065.3 Pinus taeda | reverse complement strand
CATGCCTTGCAAAGCTTGTAGGGGATGGGAACAAGCCTCTCTCTCCTTGATCACTTGGACATGGATCTCTTCCTTAAGGATTTAGCCTCATAGGGATGAACAAGGCCTCTTGCAAGATGAGCTTAGCAATTCTTAGACTTTGGGAGCTTGAAAAGTAGAATTACTAACCAAGAATTACCAACTAGCTTGTCAAATGGGAAATAACAAGCTTATATAGAGGTAGGAGGAGTAGATAAGACCATCCACTTGATTCATGGGATTGCCCTTATGATTAGGAAGCTTCCATGAGAGGTGGAGAACTACTTTCCTCCTTGGGAGATACGAACCCCAACTGAACCAACTCAAACTGAAATTAGTTCATGGATAAGGTGGAAGGAACCTTCGCAAGTTTGATTGTTAAAAACTTTACCCAACTGGATTGGTGCTAGTGCGACTCTGAGACAGAGCACTAGCTGACGCGCCCTCTTTGGAGGATTTACCCCATTGGTGCGATTAATACACTGTGGAACAACACCAATGGAGAAAGGGCGGTATTTTGCAGAAGGTGTCTTCAAGGCACATGGAGTACATACTTTAAGGGATACAAAGCAGGTGTTTTCAAGTTATGTCACTTCTCATAGGTCCCGGAATAGGTCCTCCAATGTACGGGAGAAGGGGTAACAGGGACGGTGACAAAATACTGTGTAACAGATGCCCCTTAAAGCATGAAGCCCAAGAGACAGAGGGGTGAAGTGCTTTACAAGAACATGGTCGACTGAAAACACGACCTTCGGAGAACCTGCATGAAGTACAACTGATATATCAAATACATGATGTACATGGTATGGGCGCAGCCATCCATAACAGAGTACATAAAAATTTGGATCCCAGGTATGGACGCAGCCATCCGATGAGGATCAAAGAATAGACTCAGGCATGGTCGCAGCCATCCAGTGAATGAGTCATGTAGTGATGATAATAATCCACAAAATGCAGCCTGGATCTCAACATACAAAATCCAGGGTCTTGCACTCCAACTCAACCTGAACAAAGTACAAGTTCAAGCATGCGAATATAGGAGTCAAAGTCGAACATGCGAGAACATCGTCTGATTACCAGCCAACGATGAAAACTGTTAACAGATGCGAGAGGTACCACCAATAATGACAATGGTCCTCAAGGTACTATAGGTACAATCCACGGCATGCGAATCAGTGACCCGGTGTCGAACACCCGTAGAATCATTCGATCGTAGGCCAATGATGGAAACCTCACGTCGAACACGAAGAACCTGCCATTGAGGCATGCAGGCTCCAAGGTACCTGAGGGGAGTCTCTAAGTCAACTTCCTGGATAATGGGCTGAAGGCGACAGGAAGTGACCTTGATCGAAGGTGGGCCATAATGTTTCCCACATCATCGACACAAGACGGAGAAGGATAAAATGTTTTGTGTGAGGTATTAGAGGGAGGTTGAGTATTCTGTAGATGTCAACTTCTCTTGAACATAATGGCGGCACGACAGTGGACTTGGAAGTATTTGACATCAAATGATCAGGGGTCATGGTGACAAGGCGATAAGCAGATGAATGGTCAAACAGGATAACCCAAACCCACGGAGGCAAGTGTGAAACAAGATGAGATATCCCCACCCAGACACGAATGCAGATGAGTGCCATGTTCAAGAGCGACATACTGCCGACACGATGATGATTACGGTTCCTTTATTCCCCCACCATTTCTGGCGAGTACCCTGGTTATTTTTAGATGACAAGCTTGACGGGGATAACATATGCTTGAGAAGTGTCATTTCGATGAAACCCGATTTCATTAGGTTTTAACGAGACTGACAAAGGAAAAACTCGGCGCCTTTTCATATTTAGAGAGTTTGAAAAGACAACGAAAAGGAAACTCCAGGGGTGTCCTTTTTCGTGAAGTTGTGTCTCTCGAGCTTGAAAAAGTATAAAACCATGCTCGGTAGAACCGCTCGGTCATTACGACCGAGGAGTACTTTTCATAAGTAGTGACTCTGATCTTAAAAGGTAGAAAAGTGATCAAAACCACGTCCCTTCATAACCGTTAACGAACCGGAAACGACAAGGATCCGATAATCTTTTCATTTTTAAAAGGTCGGAAAAGGGTTTAAAGACGACCGCCTCTCATGTCCGTTTAACGAGTCGAGAGGACCAACTCGACATTCTTTTCACGTTTAGAGAGTTAGAAAAGAGCAAAAGATGACTCCAAAGTGACTTTTTCGTATATTTACCGAGTCCAAAAAATTATAAAATACAACTCGTTTCGCCATGAAAGTTGCATGGACACCTGTCGCTGCACAAAAATCGGTGTAAAACCCATTTTTGACGCAAATATTCATAAAATGACTTTTTAAAGCTTAATTAGGGTCAAAAAGCTATAAAAAGGTGAAAATAGTAAAATAAAATTTACTTTTCACTTTTTACCTTTGGAGAGCGACAGTAGGGCTTTTTGGAGTGTGACCTTTAGTTGACGATTGCGGCCAATCCAGTGGACCATTTCGAGCGTCGTCAGTGCCAGGTAAGCGGTCTTGTCCTTAGCTTCATTTCCATTCATTTAGATTTTGTTTTTAACTGAATTTACATTTCCTATGGGGGGAATTTGAAATTTTGGGGTTGTGTCCATTGGCGCGGGTTTTGGGCACGGACCCACGCCAATGGGGCAAGTTTCCCATAGGGCGCGCGCCCATGGGCGCGACTGTTTTAGAAACAGTCACGCCAATGGCCACACACATTTTTTGACCAATTTTAACAAATCTAAACCCCATTTTTTTTGCAATTTCAAGCTTCATGAGATTCTAATGCATCATTTTGACCTATTTTTGCAGGGCAATACGCAAAAATGGTGATTGTATGGAAAGAACGGGAACATGACCAAGTGGACACTTTGGCCCTAGCTGACGAAGATTGCATGGAAGCTCTCAGAGCATGTGGGCTCAAAAAATACTTCATGCTATCTTATTTATGGGCTCAGCCAGAGCTCCTGCAGTACTTGATTGACTTATGGGACGTAGAGGAACAGGTGTTCAGGATACGAGATCAGGTACTAGAGTTGGACGTATCGGACGTTTACTTCTTGACTGGACTGTCGCGACAAGGGCCGGTGCCTCAATTGACTGGGAGCAGGCCATCTGGAGAGAAGATGGATGAGGTGAAGGCTCGAATTTTCCTGGAGGCAAAATATGGGCAGGGCAGTTCGAAGGTGGATATCCCCACCGTTCAGGACTTGACACTGCGAGCATTACTATTCACTTTTACACGAGCTGCGGGGGCACAAGCGCCCCACGAAGCCACAAAGAACCATCTTCTATTAGCGATGGAGTGTCTTAGCTCGATAGTCTTCAATTGGGCGTCAGCCGTGACGACCAATATGAAGAGGCAACTGACAAAGGCCAAGTAGGGCAAGCTGCAACAGTTCGGGTATGGTTCTTCCAGGGCCAAGTGGCCTTTGTGGCCGACCCAGCACCTCGAGAGCCGAGGATGGCTCGATGGGCGGCACTGATGCCTAGGGGTGGTGGCGACCAACATTTGGCCTTCAGACCGGAGTTCTTCAGGTGGCTTCACCGCCAACTGATCATGGTGGAAGACTGGCCGTATGCGGGGACATGCTTCACTGGAGACCCTGACCTTCCCCTTCTGGATGGAGAGGATTGGGACGAGGAGATTCGTATGTCCTCATTTTTTGATTTTGTATTTTTATGATTTTTTTTTGTTAGTACATGCTTGTCCTAATGACCTTTATATGCATATGCAGATGTTGGCCCAGAGCGTCCAGCTGGCTTGTCTCCCGTTGCGAGGAGACATCCAGTAGTAGCAGCGGCAGGAGCAGATCCTTAGGAGGAGGGTGGTAATAGAGGGGAGCTCATCCAGAACCTCGAGGCTATCACTAAAGGAATCCCAAATTATGCTCGGCTAGAGGATGTCCCGCTAGCGTACCAGAGACAAACAGTAGGGGTGCCAACTCGCATTCACCAGCTCTTGAGGCGTCTAGTGCGGGCAATGACGTGCTACCATGAGCACCACCAAGACTAGATATCTAGGCTTTTCTTTTCATGCATATTTTTTGAGAGACATGTTGTCTCCAGATGTATTCAGACAAACATGTATTATTTTTTGATGATGCATGGGGTGCAAACGTTCTGGACACACACACACACACACACATATATATATATATACATATGTTTTATGGTTTATTGTACTTTATGCTTCTTGTGTTATGTGGATTCACATGTTATGCAAATGCCTATCCAACACATAATTAGCTAATGCATCGGTTAACATATTAAGTCATCTTGGAATATGTTGATAAGTAATGAAATCAAAATCCCTTTCTAATAACTTAACACGTAAATACAATCTTAAAATCCGATGATCTCTGACGGAATAATGCCCGTTGAGTTGATGGACTACAAGTTGAGAGTCCAAGTTCACAACCAATGTGCGAATGCCGAGGTGAATCGCCTCAGCTAATAATTCAATCACAACACTATATTCAACAACATTGTTTGTCGTACAACCTAGACAAACTCTTTGAATGTTTATTAACTCACCATGAGGATCGTAGATCACCCATGCCGTAGACGACAAGCTGTGTGTACTGCGGGAAGCACCATCAGTGAAACCAACGTAAGGCGATCTAGACATCTGTTCAGGAAGCAAAAGACACAATAAGCGGCAATCACACCGACATACCAGGATAAAAATATAACAAACACGCACACACAACACACTGTTGAAAGCATACATATGTACAAAAAAGAGAGTGCCTAGACTCATGTATAATATTTTTTAAGATAAAGCCCATTTCGGGGCCTATCCAGGGGGTTACCTTCATAATCAATAAGCTCATAGGCGCCTTTTTGCAAAAATCTTTTCACAATATAGGGCCTGTGCCACATAGGCTCGAGTTTTCCTGCCCCAGCTTATCGTTAGCTTGATCATAGAGCAGTACTAAGTCTCCCTCAATGAAAGAGCGGGGCTTAACAATATTATCGAAGTGAGTTTTCACTCGCTTCTTCTGAGCTTCAATAGCTAAGGAGGCTAGACGACGAGTCTCATCCAGCCGTTCTAAGTAAAGAAGATGCTCTTCTACCAGAGTAGTATCAGGGAGCAACTCGACGACTATCTTTAATGAAGGAATCTCACACTCAATAGGAAGGGTCACCTCCAGTCCGTAAACTAACTGAAAAGGAGTGAAACCGGTGGCATCCTTCACGGAGGTACGGTAGGCCCACAAAGCAAAGAACAACATCAAATGCCAATTGGACTTATGCATGCCAACAACTCTTTGAAGCATCGTGACCAAAACCTTGTTCATGGCTTCCACTTGACCGTTTTCCTGAGGATAGTATGGGGTCGAACTATCATGCCTAAGGCCCAATTGGGTTGTTAACTCGGTCATCATGTGATTACGAAAATGTTTTCCGTGATCAGTGACGATGGCTTGGGGTACTCCGAACCGCGAAATAACATGGTTGAACAAAAACTGCGCCACGGTGTGACCATCTTCTGACAATGTAGGCATCGCCTCAACCCATTTCGTGAAATAATCAACAACAACGATGATGTACCCCCATGCCCCCCGGCCGAGCGAGGGTTACAGGTCACATAATCGATGCCCCATTTGGCAAACGGGCCGACGGTTAACCCGGGGTGCAGTGGAGCAGGGGGTGCACGCATCTTTCGTTGGTAAATCTGGCACTCATGGCACGAACAGACAACAAGAATGCAATCCTTGAAAATGGAGGGCCAGAAATAGCCGGAATGAAGGATTTTCTGTGCGGTGGCATATCCAGACATGTGACCGCCACAGGCACCAAAGTGGCAGTAATTCATAACTCTCTCGGCTTCTTTGAAAGTCAAACATCGGTGAAGAACAGAATCAACACCGAGACGGTATAGGGTGTCCCCAACGATGCGATATGGTTGGGCTTGATGTCGGATCCGTTGGCGAGCATCTTTAGGGGTCTCGGGATGGAAGGAGGATGTCTGCAAGTAGATGATAATATCCCCATACCAGGGATCGAGGGTGCTAATGAGGAAGAGAGTTTCGTTTGGAATGGAATCCTCTAACTGAGAGGAGGCAGCAGTGGATGGCAAAGAACACAACAACTCAGTGAAGACAAGTGATTTCTTAGACTTGGCAGCAGTAAATTCCAAGTCAAACTCTTGGAGGATGACTATCCACTTCGAGTATTTGCCCCCCAGCAACTGGCGTGACAGAATGTAGGTCATAGGGTTGCAATCGGAGATCACTGTCATTGTACGCAACAAGATGTAATGACAGAAGCGTTGAACAATGCATACAACAGCGAGGGCCAACTTCTCGACATAAGCATATCGAGATTGCGTGTCTAACAAATTGCAGCTAAGGTAATAAATAACGTGTTCAGTGCCATCATCGTCATCCTGAACCAGAACCATACCGATGGTGGTGTCAGCAGCGGCCAAATACAACATGTAATCGCGATGATAATTCAGAGGCCGCAACAAAGGGGTGGAAACCACAAGAGTTTTAAGATGTGCAAAAGACTCCTCGGCTATGGCATCCCATCAAAACGGGGTGTCATGTTTGAGTAACCGCATGAAACCTTTTGCCACTTCGGCATAATTCGGGATGAATCGTCGTAAGAAATTTTCTTTACCCTAGAAACTCTGCAGTTGCCGCAAAGAAGCAGGGGGAGGAAGATTCAAAATGGCTTCAACTTTAAGGGGATCCAAGCGGATGCCCTCTCGGGAGATGATAAACCCAAGAAGTCGGCCATATTCTACGCAGAAGACACATTTATGCGGATTAAGTCGGATATTGTAGTGTCAACATCGAAGAAAAATCTCACGGAGATGTGACGGATGGTCTTGGCGCTTAGCTGAATGAGCAGGAAGGTCATCCAGATAAGGCTGTACGATGTGCCGGATATCATGAAAGGCGTAAGACATCGCACGTTGAAAAGTGGCACCGGCATTCTTGAGACCGAAAGGGAGCTTTTTATAAGTGAAAGTACCCCATGAAAAGATAAAGGTTGTCTTGTGTTGATCAGCGGGCGCGATATTAATCTGGTTGTAGCCAGAAAAGCCATCCAGAAACGAATATATCTCACTCCCAGCATGCTCATCAATGAGCTGGTCAATGAAAGGTGTGGGGTAGTTATCTTTTGGGCAGGCTCGGTTGATATCGCGATAATCGACACAAACACGAATAGTACCCTGCTTTTTATCCACAGGGACAATGTTAGAGACCCAATCTATGAATGGGATAGGGTAAATGAAACCAACTTTAAGAAGTTTTTCAACTTCCGCTTTGATAGCTGCAGCCTTGCGGGGGTGCACAGGGCGTAAACGCTGACGAACAGGTTTAGCTCCTGGATACGTAGGTATCTCATGCACTACAATGTTTGGATCGATGTCGGGCATCTCTTCATAAGACCATGCAAAGACATCATGGAATTCGCGAAAAAGAGCTATATAGATTTGAATTTCCTCAGGAGTGCAGGTGACTCCTATGTAGATGTTCTCGACAATCCCTGGTTTGACAGAGATGTCGATAGGTTGGGTCTGCGTAATGTTCCCCAAGTTCTCTTCAGACGATACTTGATAGACCTGAACAGGCGTCTGAAGAGGTTGTGAAGGGAGACATGGAGCAAACCGCTCGAGACAGGCCAACATTTCCCGAAGGGTAGGGAGAAACAAGGAACGATGATGAAGATTGAACCACGAAGGTTCCTTGAGAGACATGGTCTCTATGATGGCTTCGTCGGAAGGAAATATTTCCTTTAATGGATCCGAGGAGGCACATTCTCCAAGCCAAGGGGAATAGTTGTATGAGTCAAGAGCTCCGTTTAAAGAAGCGGGTTCAGTAGGAGGAGCCGATACAACAGCGATTTCGATGTAGTTGAGCTCGGCGGGACTCAATGGCATCTCCTCGCCCCACAATTCTATTTGGTCGATGGGGGGAAGGATCTAGGGGTCAGAATGAACCAAAATCATACTGATGGAGGCAAGGTTGGGAGCTGGGAGTGAGAAACACCCATGAGGGCGGGATCTTTGAAGAGCCCGACTCCCACACTCTCGAAAGGGATGGAGGTATGTTCCACGAAAGGCACATTTCCTTAAGAAGAAGAAGCGAAGAAAGCGAGCTGGTCTACTGTGACAATTTTCCCCTGGTGAGGGAAACAAATGACACGGAAGAGGGATGAAGCCACGACACACATGGCATACGTCCAACTCCGGCCCAGAAGGAGGTTGTAAGTAAGATTTGCGTCAACGACCTCAGCTTCTATTTCAACGGTTTTCCCTTCTAAAGTAATCGGCAATCGTTGAAGAATACCATAGGGATGAGATTCTCTCCCATAAAAGGCTTCCAGTGTCGTGGGAGACTGGCTCAAGGTCGGAGACCCGATCGCTTTCCAACAAGCAATAGACATGATGCAAGTTGACGCGCCCTCATCAATAACTGTATGATGGATCATTTTGGAATTGATGATGACTTGTATAAGAAAGGCGATCTGATGAAGCAGCCTTGGGACATGGCTCTCGAGATCAAAGGTAATCAAATCCGAATCTATCGGGTCGATGCCACCGATGGCCGATAGCAGGGACTTCCTCTGAGGGGGGCAGCTCTGGAGAACTTCTAAGGCGGACATAGCCGACGGAGCCTGCGCTAAGTCCTCAACTATGCTATAATGCTGGGCAGCATGAGCATTTGGGTTGTAATATGATCTCCTGAGTACTCCTTTGGGAGGGGGTCGGATGGTTGTCTCAGTACTTGGTCTCTCGATATGGAGCAGACCAGAGCTGGACAAAGGAGCGCTTAAGGGGACCTCAGGCTCCCTCCCAATGGACGACAGATACTCCTTTGCTCGAGTCGTTAAATGAACGAGAATGGTTCCAGCCATGAACACTTGGGAACCAAAGGGAGATGAAGACGAAGATGGATCAACCACCATTTGAGTCTGTTGAGAGGGGAAAGGTTCTTTCAAAATCGCAGGAATCCCAGGGGCACCTTTCAACAAACGACTAACCTTGGACTGCCTTGGGCAGTCTTTGGTGTGGTGATCCTTGTCACAGATGAGACAAGGATACTTGGGTTTGCACTTAGCTCCTTCCTCAGATGGAGGTTTGGAGGAATCCTGTTTAGGTTGCTCAGACTTATTCTTTGCTTTCCCCTTTTTCTTTCCTTTCGAGGCCTTATTCGCCGTGGTGGACTGGACGGCGTTATCCTTGGAAGTACTTACAGAATTAGAACCACCCTGAGAATTGTTTTTGCTAGAAGCATTTGGTTTTGGCTTCCCAGGGTTCGAAGATGATTTTTTCGATAACGGATTCACAAATCCAATAACTCCATCAACAGATGGTTTTGGTGGAGCCTTGGATGTACCGTGTCTCAGGGCATCAGGCAAATACTCATACAGAGTACCTGACTGAGAGTACACTAAGTCAAGGTACTGAGCACACGCGATAGCTTGCTCTTTAGTTACGCAAGCTCCCATGGCAATGTCCCGTGCAATCTTAGGGACAAAGGAAGTTGTGAACCAATCGGTGAGGAGTTGATTAGGAATCCAAAACTTGATCAATTGACGACACCTTCTCCATTCATGTATATGATCAGAGATGTGCGTAGCCGTGTCCTACTTGAGAGACGTAAGGAGATGGGTCCCAGTCTCGTACCGAATGGGTAACTAAAAATGAGTGAGGAATGCCATAGCCAATGAATTGAAATCTTGAAAATACCCACGGGTCAATTCAATGTACCATTTAGCAGCGGAGCCGGTGAGAGTCCTTTGGAACAGGCGAAGTCGAACCGAATCATCAAGCCACGAATTTGATGAACACCAAAGGTGATAAGTCATTAGATGGGCTTGAGGATCTTCTCCAGCTTTGCCGTTGAATTTGGGACAATCGCCGGGTATCTTAGTTGGAACTGGTGGCCATTGTGGATTATGCAAAATGGGATCATTTGTTAACTTCGACACATCGGGCAGTTCCAACGTCGCTAGAAATGGTAGCTGCGGGTTGAAGGACATCTGCGGATATGAGGTCGGGCCAGAGTTCCATCTAGTTGCCGGTTGCCCCCATTGACTTTGTCTGGATGGACCTGGTCCGAAAGGACCTTGTCCATAGGAACTCTGTCCATAAGGGTTATATCCATAGCTGGATGGTTGATTCTGGTTCTGCCCCCCAGCACCCCATTGGTTACCATACTAACCGGCAGGAGCAACATTGGGTTGCTGATAATTTTGATAAGGAGTGGCCTACGGCTGTTGATAATTTCGATACAGGGTAAATTGATTTTGCCCCTGGGGTTGTTGGTATCCATATGGTTGCTGGGCTCCATATTGAGCTTGGGAACCAGGCTGCATTTGATAAGAAGGTTGGGATTGGTACCCACCTTGTGGCTGGAGGCCAGTTTGATTCTGGGGCTAGTAACTAGGTCGAGCTTGAGAAGCAGGAACCATCTGCATGCCCGGTTGAGCCGGCCCAGAGAGATATCCTTGCGAAGACTGAGGTTGGGCCATCAGGCTGGAGGGTTGTCCTGGTTGGATCTGAGACAGACCTACTTGCCCAGAAGGTTGAACTTGCTGGGCGTTCGGTTGTCCTTGCGCAACCGAAGGTTGTCCTTTCAGACCAGATGGTTGACTAGGCTGAGCAGTGGGCTGGCCTTGCTGCACGTAAGGCTGGCCACCTTGCCCAGAAGGGTAGCCTTGCTGGTTTCCGGGTTGTCCTTGCTCCACGTAAGGTTGTCCCGGATTCTCATAGGGTTGACCTGAAGGGTATCCCTACTAGACTCCAGGTTGTCCTTGTTGAGCATAAGGTTGTCCCGGGTTTCCAGAAGGTTGCCCAAGATATGTAAAAGACGGACCACCAAAGACTGAAGGTTGTCCCTCGGAGGGTTGTCCTTGTGAGCCTCCAGGTTGCCCTGGATAGGTTTGGCCATAATGCTGCTACCCATAATTAGGCTACGAGTAGGATGGCTAACCTTGGTATGATGGTCCTTGATGAGGCTGCCTTTGATCCAGACAGAATTGGCCACCACCATAACCAGTGGTACCCCAAGCGACATTCAACGGAACGGTACCCTCAATAGTGGGTTCAGCTGGCAAGGAGGTATACAAATAATGATTGATAGGGTCATAATAAGGGCCTTGCCTGCCTGGATTTTGGACAGCATGCAAGTGCTGAGAATATGCCCCCCCCCCCGGCTGAAATAGCATCAGAAGAAGGTGGGGCACTGCTTGCAGGATGAATGACTCTGGCAGCATGTGTCGATTGACCACTATGTACTGGGCCATGGGATGGGCTGGCAACAGTAGTTACAACGGAAGATGCCGTAACGGCACTAGCAACCGGAGTTGACGATGCGACACAAATGGTCGGATTGGTCGGAACTGACGTGACAGTGGTATGGTGAACTTGGGAAACAAAAGGTCCCATAGTGGGAACAATGTTATTATCCCACATCGAAGAGGAACTCCCAGAGCCCATGGCATCCCTTAGAGATCTATAGCACGTCGGCACTATGATACCGAGAGGTGTAACAGTGTAGGGCGTAGATATGACTGGGGATGTGGCCGGGATGGGAGTCTCAATAATCGACATAACAGGTGTTCCACTTGATACAAGAGATGTGTCTTCCATATCAGAAGAAGCCATCGGGGTCGAAACACCAGTAGGAGTAGAGGCAAAATCCTCTTCGGAGGGCTCCCAAACAGGGTTCCAAAACAAATCGTAAAGCTCATCCTCTGGAGCACGAGAGTTCAACGTTGGACACTTGGAATAACAGGGAAAGTGTCGCCACAAACCGGTGTCTCAGGAGCAGCATAAGAAGGAGACCCTTGGTCACTCGGGACGGGTGACGGGATCGATGGATCCACCAGGATGATCGAATCAAGCAAAAATCCTAGACAAGCTAACGATAAAAGACCCTACTCAAAACTAATGCACACAAGATCTAACAAGGTAAATGTAAACGTGGTCAAATAAATTTTTAAGATATTAGGACACAACTTGACCTTTTCATGTTTTAAGAGTTGAGAAAATGACAAAATATGACTCTAGTCACCTTCGAATATTTAGTGAGCCCGAAGTGACAAATGCTCAATAGAGCCTTTTCTTTTAAGGAGTCCGAAAAGGATCAAAAAGTGACTGCTATGGAGAAACTAGGCAAGGGGTTTACCAGACAATCCATAAAACTGCATATACACCTTAGCAATCATATGAAAGCCAAGGACTTTCCGTACGGTAGTCATTCTTTCCGAATGCTGTGTTCGGTGCATTACGGGCTGTAAGGCGGCAAACACGGCTTCCTATGGATCAAGGATGATAACCTAGTGGAGTCTCCCCATATATACGCGATGGTACGTGGGAGCACAAGTCCATACTAGACCACAGTTGAGTCACACAAGGAGGAACCACCCAACCTTAATGCGAGAACAAAAGTGACTAGGTTTAACGACGCCGGAGCACGTCTCTAGCCTAGACCTCTAGAATGTGAGCGTTATGTTCCAATGCGTTTTTAAGTTTATTCGATTTATTTTAAATTTGATCTTGAGTTAAGTTTCGGTTTCAGGTCCTACCGTATGTAATCTCTCAAAATTCCCTAAATGCAATCTATATGCCAAAACATGTCATTTCATTTGATGAATGCTAATTACGAGAGAGTTGAAGAGCTTTCATGCAAACGAAATGATCACAAAACAACAAAGAACTTCC
>APFE031139180.1:0-13935 GCA_000404065.3 Pinus taeda | reverse complement strand
TTTCTCTCGTAAGTGCTGGATCTTCTTCATGCAGAAGAAGAGCGAGACATAATCAAAGTTCTGTGAATTCAAAGCACTGGTCGAGAAGGAGTCGGGGAAGAAGGTGAAGGCTCTTAGGAGCGATAATGGTGGTGAATACATCTTGGACGAGTTCAAGTATTTCTGCAAGGCAGAAGGGATTCGTAGAGAGCTCATAGCTCCCCATAACCCACAGCAGAACGGGGTAGCTGAGCGGAAGAACAGAACGATTGTGGGTGTTGCACTGGCAATGTTGCATGATCAGGGCCTACCCCTTCACTTGTGGGCGGAAGCATGCAATACAGCAGTTTATGTGCAGAACCGTTGTCCTCATAGGATACTTGGCATGAGTACACCTGAGGAGACTTATTCTGGTAAGAAGCCTGATCTTTCTCATTTGAGGATTTTTTGGTGCTAATGTTTACATGCATGTGACGAAGGATGCCAGAAAGAAGTTGGATCCGACTGCAGAGGTTGGGATATTTGTGGGGTACACTGATACGCCCCACAACTATCGTGTGTATTTGCCAGACAGTGGTAAAACTGTTGTGCGACGGGATATAAAATTTCAGGAGGAGAAAGCCATGAAGTGTTCGCTTGAGAGGGAGCTACACTTGCATGCGGATGATGAACTATTAGTTCCCAAGGATGAGCCACAGGACGAGGTTCATGGAGTGGAAGAGACCACTCATGCAGCGCCAACCATCAGAGGGCGAAAGCGCTTGACAGAAGCTGAGCGACTGGCTCAAGATGCAGAGAAAGTTGTAGGACCACCTACAGCCCAACGCAGGCAGAGACAGTCACCTGATCGGTACCCTGGATACATGGCTCTTATGATCAAGTGTGTTGTGACTGAGCCATCCTTTTTCGAGGAAGCTGTGGAGGATCCCGCATGGGTAGACGCCATGGTGGAAGAGTATGATTCTATTGTCAGAAACAGTGCATGGGAAATTGTTCCTAGACCGGAAGGGAAATTAGTGGTGGGTTCGAGATGGATCTACAAAGTTAAGCAGGTAGCTGACGGGAGTGTGGAGAAGTACAAGGAAATATTTGTTGCTCGAGGCTTTTCACAGATAGAGGGGATCGATTATGAGAAGAACTTTGCACCTGTCGCAAGGTATTCTTCCATACGGACAATTCTTGCTCTCTCAGTGCAGATGGGATGGCACATTCACCAGATGGATGTGAAGACTGTGTTCCTCAACGGAGTCATTGAGGAGGAGGTGTACATTGAGCAGCCCGAAGGCTTTTAGGTCTTCAATAGTGAGTCGCATGTGTGCAGGCTCAAGAGAGCGTTGTATTGGTTGAAGCAAGCACCACGTGTTTGGTACACACGGATAGACAGCTATTTGACCGGTCTTCGATTCTCCAAGAGCGAGACGGATCCTAACCTATACCAGATTGTGGCAGAGGGTAAGTTGCTTATCATTGTACTGTATGTAGATTATTTTATTCTAACGGGTGATGAGCTATTGATACTTTCATGCAAGGATGATCTTGCTAAGGAGTTTGAGATGAAGGACTTGGGCCTCCTTCACTATTTCCTAAGATTGGAAATATGGCAGCGCAATGGTGGACTATTTGTTTCTCAGGGTAAGTATGCTTGGGAGATACTGGAGAAGTTCAACATGCATGGCTGCAAGCCTATTGATACTCTTCCTGGAGGTTGGAGGAAGGAGGATGCCATTTCGGGAAGAAGTGGATGCCATTGTTTATCGACAGTTGGTGGGGTTGCTGATGTATTTGGTCAATACACGACCTGATATATGTTATGCAGTTAACCAGCTTTCACAAGCTATGGTCAAGCCTACCAAGCTCTTCTAGAAGGAAGGCAAGCATGTATTGCGTTATTTGAGAGGCACATCGGGATATGGATTGTGGTATAGACAAGAGGATGAGGTGAAGCTATGTGGCTTCATGGATGCAAATTGGGTAGGGAGCTCAAGAGGCCGAGTATATGGCAGCAAGGGCATCAGGTACCATCATATTATATATTGTGTGCAGTGGAGGATCATGTTACTTTCATACATTCCAACGGAGGATCAGGATGCTGATATTCTGATGAAGGCTCTCACTAGGAGAAAATTCGAATACCACCGAGGCAGGATAGGGGTTGCTGATAATCCATATCTTGTCGAGAGGGAGTGTTGAGATTGCAACAAGAAGATGGAGCTTAGTGAAAAGAGTCGCCTTCACTAAGTGGGCCTGCAGGCAAATTATGGCGCAAATTCTATTTTTAGACTATGTCTATTATTAGACATATGGATCATGTCTATGAGTTGCAGGATGTTGTTTATGGATGATTGGTCAAGTTGGCAAAAATAGATGGACTTCTATTTTTAGACAACAGCGGTGACACTGTCAAGTCTAATTATAGAGCAGTCAAATATTATTAGCTTATAATAATATTTAGACTATAAACTTTATCTTATTCTCTTGGAGCACTTCAGTTTGAGCTACAGATGTGGCACATGCAGCTGTCAGAAGGAAATTTGTTTTCTTTGTGGGTCAGTTGAGTTGTTGCATGCATGACTTCAGTTAGAACTCAATCAGTTGAGTTTGGTGGAGTTGATTGTGGAGTTGATGGAGTTGTGTTCAGTTTGACTTGGTTAAACTAGTTGTAATTAGTCTAACTGCAAATAGAATAATGATGAGTTGTTAAACTAATTATTAACTCATAATGCAACTAAATAGTACATCAGTTAACTCAGTTGCATGTCAGTGCATGTTCAGTTCAGTAGGGACAGGTGTTAGAGGATCAGATTGCTATCAGTTGTGACTATGGTTGTGCATGAGGATTTGCACAATCAATGAGATAGAGTTATGCCAATGAGAATTGGCCAATACCAAGTGATTATAGCCTCTGCTCACGTGATTCCCAGTGTGAGTGATTCTTTTGAGGTAAATACAAGTTTGGTTCAACCATTCTCATCCATTCTTGAGCAGGTATTAAGAAATGGAAGCAGGCAAGCAGTGGAATAGATTTGGAGATCAGATTTGAGTTGTATTGTGTGTAACAGGTGGAGATAGTGCTGGATACTTGTGAGAAGTATTGACTATTGTAATGTTACATGTTCCCAATCAATATAATATACAGATAGTGTGGGGTTTTCAGCTGTAAGCTTTCCCCGGGTTACATACTGTGTTAATGTGTGCATTCTCTTGATGTTTTATTGTTATTGATGCTATTATATTGATGATCAACGTAGAGGAGCTTATGTATTGTGTATGTATTCCGCAATAGTACATGATCAGGATAATCTCCATTGAATATGTGTTTATTATTCAAAATTTCTACACTTGAGTCCTCGCGGCCTTTATTTTATGGGGTTTTGTTCGAGTGGCTACATCTCTTGTTCTTGAGGTTCTTTTTGAGATTTCCCCCATTTTTAGGGCCCTTATCTGTTGTCTAAGTTTTTTTATTACATTTAGTATCCTTTGCTATTCCTTTCTCAGCCTCTTGATTACATTCATCTTCTTCTTATTTTTCTTGGGAGGAACAACTATTTCCTTGATTGGACTTGGCTGCTCAGCTGGGTTTTGTTCTTCAGGGACTGTGCCCTCACCCTGGCTTGTTCCCATATTTTCTGTTTGGAACACTTCTTCAGTTTTCTCATCATCCTAATTAGGTTCCTCAAGGAAGGTAACCCTGGTTCGATCTGCCACTTCCCGAGTGGCTTCTGCTTCTTCTTCTTCCTCGTCATTCATTTCCTCAGATGCACTCTTAATATGAGCAAAGTGTTCCTGTGACCGTGCTTCTTCTTCTTCCTCATCATTCATCTCCTCAGATGCACTCTTACTGTGAGCAGAGTGTTCCTGTGATTGTGCTTCTTCTTCTTCTTCCTCATCATTCATCTCATCAGATGCACTCTTACTGTGAGCAGAGTGTTCCTGTGATTGCCCTGCCTCAATATTGAGGTTGAGCGGGGCCAAAATTTGGGCCAATTCGCCTTCCTGCAATGGAATTTGTAGTGGACTTGCACCAGAGCACTTAGTTTCTTCCTCCAATTCCTCTTCCAATTCTTCTTCCAATTCTTCTTCCATGTTTTCCCCTCCTTCAAGTCGTGGGGGTCGCTCATCCTCATATCCCTATATTTATAAGGGTTGGCTACTATTATCTTGGAGATTTCCCAACATTCCCCTCCTTCTCCTCAATCTAGAGGGTTGTCTGTGTTTCTACGGTCTAGTTGATGTGCTGGTGGTTCTTTTTCTTTTCGAGGCTGGTAAACCCAATCCCCTGTCTATTGAAAATACCAATTCTTCCCAACTAGTCTGCTGCTAAGCAAGACTATAACTAACTATTAATCAAATTAAACCATGATGACTTACTACCATTTCTGTATGATGTGATTTCCTTATGCTCTGAGTGGCATCATGAAATAAAGAAATTAAATATGCAGGCAACTTTGCAGCACATTTATGTCTTAATACTGCTAATAATTTGAGATGGCTTGGTCTTACTAGATCCTTTCTCCCATCGCATGTGATGTAGCTTTCACTATTCTGGCTAATTCTACCCATGGTTCTCGCAGGGTTACAGGCAAGACTCCTTTTCCTTTGATGGTAAGGTTTTGTCCTTCGTCCCGAAAGATAGCGATGGCCTCTTGAAGTCTCACTTTTTTCTGGGTCCATATTGGTCCAATAGCTAGTAGTCCAAACACTTAAGCAATTACTGCCTCTGTTACTGTTATTTGCCTTCCCCTCAACATGGAACGATCTTCCTGCTAATTCTACAGAAATTCGATGGCCACCATTTCATGGGACTGTTGTATTTAGGTTAGGTAAGCAATCCATCGTGCTCTCTCTAGAATTTCTCGTGCAATGTCGAAAATTATTAGCACCTGCGGTTCACTGCGTATTTCTCTACCTCCCATTTCGTCTAAGCTTAACACACTATTAATTTTTTCAAAACATAGAAATGACAATGGAGCAGCACAACTGTGCATATTGGAAAATATCAATACTGTTAAACTTTCCATTTCTGAGATCTGATGGAGTCGTAGTACCTCCAAATAAGGAATTGACACGTTTGCCAGTGTATTTTGGAGGTCACCTGCGCTCCCCTCAAATATGATAGGTCTTCCTCGACCGGAAAATGGAGGAACATCGTATTGGACGACAATCGTACAATTAAAAAAGGAACGACATATATATCCATGACATGATTGAAAAAAGTAATGGATTACTGAAATCGAGGCTTATGATGAAAATCGCGAATAGATATAGAAATTCTATGAAATGATGTGAAAAATAGGGAAGAGGAAAGCTGTTGTAAGTAAAAATGCTTATATGGTCATTATCCACTTTAACCATTATGATTGATTTTCAAACAATATTTCATGTGTAAGAGGTTCGAAAGGATTTTAAAGCATAATATCATTTGAAATCAAGATAAATATATAAGAAAAGGGTTTATAATGACTATTGATATGTGAGAAATATGACTTCAATAGCATCAGCAGAGCTCTGTTGCCCACAGGTGTTCATAACCTTGACAAAGTTGCTTTTTCACCCTTGGAACCATAATCCTTTATGTATGCCTAAGAAAGTGCTTTGTGATGTCAGAATGAAGGTCATTGTACTGGCTTGGTAACCAGATGAATCACAATGCCATTCAACAGGAAGGAGTGAAAGGTGGGTAGGCTGACTCGTGATGAGATCTCCCGTTCCAAGGACTTTTTTATTTTTCTGATGTGCCTCTTGGATCATAACCCTAGTGTGGGGGCCATAGTGGGAATGCCACTTCACTGCTTCGTTATGATCATGGTAGGCTGGCTCTTGATGAGACCCCCTATCCTTCATCTGACAAATCATAGAATTGTTAGTAATTATATATATATATATATATATATATATATATATTCCTGTTTATTTTATATAGCACTTTCCTATTTATATACAGAGGATGGCTCAACACTCCTTAAGAGGAGGGATGGTGGAAGAAGTATGAACATCTCAATAGAGGAAAATATGCCCTTATTCTTATTCAATAATAATGATCAAAGAGAATTATGAAGACTAGGGAAGAACCAACATGATAAAAGTAATCAATCAAATTAGCTTTAGTGAAAATAAAGATAGCAAAGTGATATAAATAGTTGTGTCCTTTTCTCTTTTTCCTTATCGATACAAAGCAATTTCTCTAAAGATAACGATTTTTCTTTGGTTTGCTGATTTCAGTATCCTCTAATTTTTATATCCTTGCATAAATTTATATCTGTGCCTTGAAGGGATCATGAACAGTGAACCATCATTCACAAAAATTCTCTAAATGATGGTTTTTAAGAAACGCACATACAAAAAAATGCACTCAAAAAGTGTTGTTCCTTAGATGGAATAGTTTTTTTTCCTCAAGAGAAACAACAAAAAGAACATCTACACAGCAAATTATGGTTCCTTTAAGAGGAACAGCAAACAAAAGAAAAAGATACAATCAAAACTATTATTCCTTAAGAGGAACAATAGATGTTCCTTAAGCGGAACAACAAATAAAGCAAGAGTGAAATAAAATACTGATCCTTCGGCAGGACAACCTAAGAGCATTCCAAATTGAAATTATTGTTCCTTTAAAAGGAATGACAGAAAACCCCGGATGCGGGTGTTAGATAGGGTGGGACAGGAGTGGACGTCAGGCCACATGCCGGCCACAAGCCATCATGTGGTAGACGTCGAAGGCGAAGGTAATGCAAGCAGCTGGTATAAGGTGATGCTGCAGAGAATAGTAAATGCCCAGCACGGCAATTTGGCTCAAGCAGAGGTTGCAGTTATGGCAGGTGAGCTCCAAGGTAAAGCAGGTGAGGCTATAAACAATGTTGCAGCGCATGGTCAGGGAATGTTGGTGGCTCTTCCTTCAAGCAGGTCTTTGCAATCTCGGCTGCCCTACCTTTCCGTCTCCACTGGGATATCCTCTCTATCTGTCTGGCACATTCCACAGTCGGTTCCGGCATCTGGTTGTTTGGATTACTCCGTGGTCTGTTTGAATTTCCTCCCCTTGACCCTTGTGAGAATGGTGAGACCTCGACAGCGTCTGCTTAGCCATCGAGGCACGTCTAGAGGAGGAACTTCTCGTAGTCACGAGGTAGATAATGTTGTCCATTGTTGTCATTGCAATAATTTACGCTCCACTGGAGCTAATCCCGTTCACTCCAGTCAATTCATGGATGCGGGTGCATCGAGCTCGGCTGCCTTGCATGCCTTCAGCTCTGCTATCTTCAATTTTAGCAGTTCCATGAATAACCCACAGATTAGTGCGCATGTTTCGGTCCTATTCATTGAAAATTCCCAGGAAGACGATGACTCCCCAGATGATCATGGGTAGAGGAAGACTGACAAAAAGATGCAAGAAGCAAAGGTTCCTGCAACTAATCCGAAGAAGGAGGTTAAAGATCCTACCACAGACATGGAAAGTGCATCGAAAAGCAGGCTCGATCAGAGGGAGAGGACCAGTGAAGCAGAAGACACTTTTCCCACTGCTGCTGAAAGGGAAGCTTACGGTTGGTGCCGGGTAGAGGAGGTGCAAATGGACGAATAGTGATGCCCGAGCTCAAGGTTCATATGGCTCTTCTATCTGGTCCTCTGGTCTCTTTTGCTATCTGTTTTGGCTTAGTTTTGGCATCAATGCTTTGTGTTTATGTCTCTAAAACTTCGTTAATGGGTTGGTTACTATTAGTCTCCCTTGCGTAGGATAATCCAGATTTCTGGTTGGCGCCCTGCGTGGGCTAGCTTTTTGGATGGTTTCGCTTCTCTGTTTGGCGCCCCTGCATGGGCTAGCTCTTTGGATGGCTTCGCTTCTCTGGTTGGCGCCCCTGCGTGGGCTAGTTTTTTTATTAGCCTCAACAGCTCCAGGATGATATTTCCAGAGCCTGGTTCTCTCTATTTTATCATGATGTAAATTTTGTCTTCTGTACATAATATATTAGCATAGTTTTTACCGATAAAAAAAAAAGAATGACAGAAAATAAAAATAAAAAATGCGTAGGGGGCTATTCCTTTAAAAGGAACAACAAAAACAATCTGGCGGAAGTGTTGTTCCTTTAAGAGGAACAACAAAAACAATCTGGTGGAAGTGTTGTTCCTTTAAGAGGAACAACAAAAAAAATCTAGTGGAAGTGCTATTCCTTTAAGAGGAACAACAAAAACAATCTGGCGGAAGTGCTGTTCCTTTAAGAGGAACAACAAAAATGCAAGCAAGAGCGTTGTTCCTTAAGAGGAACGGCTGTTGTTCCTTAAAAGGGACGACAACTGTTCCTTTAAAAGGGATAGCAAAAATAAGCACGGAGAAATGTTGTTCCTTTAAAAGGAACAACAAAAATAAACATGCAAAAGTGTTGTTCCTTTAAAATGAACAACAAAAATAAACACGCAAAAGTGTTGTTCCTTTAAGAGGAAAAACAAAAATAAACACACAGAATTGTTGTTCCTTTAAAAGGAACAGCGAAAATAAACACGCTTAAGTGTTGTTTCTTTAAAAGGAACAACAAAAATAAACACGCAGAAGTGATGTTCCTTTAAAAGGAACATAAAAAATAAACACACAAATGTGTTTTTCCTTAAGAGGAATGGCTGTTGTTCCTTTAAGAGGAACAACAGTTGTTCCTTTAAAAGGAACAACAGCTTTTCCTTTAAAAGGAACAACAGCTTTTCCTTTAAAAGGAACAACAGTTTTTCCTTTAAAAGGAATAGCAAAAATAAATGAGGGTGCAGAAATGTTGTTCCTTTAGAGGAACAACAGCTGTTCCTTTAAAAGGAACAACAAAAATTGTGAAATATGTAGAAATGTTGTTTCTAAGGAGGAACAATTGTTGTTCCTTTAGAGGAACAACAATTGTTCCTTTAAAGGAACAACAAACAAAGTAAGCACTCAAAATTGTTGTTCCTTAAGAGGAACAACTGTTGTTCCTTCGAAGGAACAACAACTGTTCCTTAAGAGGAACAACACAAAAAATACAGGCACACAAAATTGTTGTCCCTTAAGAGGAATAAAAGTAACAATCTGTAAAAACACAGTCTATATAGGCAAAATTAAAGAGAAAAAGTTATATACAAAATTTAGAAATAAAAGAATTATTCAGTGAACTACTGCTGAGGAGGGGTTATCTTCCTCAGCAAGAATCTGCATAGTGGAATCTTCTCGTAATTGTTGGTAAAAGGATTCCCGAGTGAGCAATTTGTGGTAAAGTCGCACTTGATGACCGTTTGCTTTGAACGAATGTCCAGATCCATAAATGGTAGTCAATGTAATGGTGCCATTGTCGTGCATTTTATGTATCTCATAAAGTCCAAGCCATCGTGTCTAGAGTTTTCCTGGGAAACCCTGAAACCTGGAATTGTATAGGAGTGAGCAGTCTCCTTCGTGGAAAATTTTCTTTTTGATAAGGGCGTCATGCCATTTTTCTCTCTGTTGTTGAATTAATGCAGTGTGTTGAAGAGCCAAGAACCTAATTTCATCTAGCTTGTTCATTTGTTGTAATCTGCTAGCCTGGGCTTCATTTAAATTCAAACCCACCTCCTGTGTTGTTCTTAATGTTTGTATTCGAATTCTATTGGAAAGATGGGTTCTTTTCCAAATACTAGTTGATATGGTGAATGGTCAGTGGTATTTCTCCATGTTTTTTGGTATGCCCACAAGGCCTCCGGCAATCTTGAAGCCCAATCACGCCTGTGTGATGCAACTATTTTTGTCAGTATTGCTTCTATCACTTTATTCATGCTCTCTACTTGGCCATTTCTTGTGGGTGGTACGGGGTGGTTATTTTGTGCCGAATGTGGTAATTTTTTAATGTCATAGCAATTTTATTACCTACAAATTGCGGTCCTCCATCCATGATTATGTCACTCGGGAGGCCATATCGCACAAATATTTGGAAAAGGAAATGTGTTATAGAATCCTTTGTAGCTATTGGAAGTGCCTCTACTTCCACACATTTGGTAACATACTCTATTGCTACTAGAATGTATGTTTTCTGATTTGATGATGGGTTAATCGGACCAATAAAATTGAGCGCCCAATGTTCAAATGGCTCAATTACTAACTGTGGATTTAAAGGCATTTCATCGGACTGTCCAGGGCATCCCGCTCTTTGGAAACTATCACAAGCTTGAACAAATTTCTTAGCATATTTAAAGATTGTAGGCCAGTAATAGCCTGCTTGTAAAACCTTGTGACCAGTCCTGTGATCTGCGAAATGTCCGCCACACGGTCCATCATGGCAAGCTTTTAGAATGTCAAATATTTTGTCTTCGTGGATGCATCTTCTAATGTACATATCCTCCCCTGTATGAAATAGGTAGCCCCCAATCCAGGAAAATCAGGTACTGCACTACACTATCTATTTTCGTTCATTGGGCGTTAGATGTTTGGGTAATTTACCTACTACTAAATAATTTGCAACATTAGCATACCATGGTGTTCTGATAGTAACAACAAACAAATGTTCATCTGGGAATTGATCTTCGACTGCTACTGTGTCTACTGGCTTTGGCATTCATGAGAGAAAATCATCTACAGGATTCTCTTTTCCAGGTCGATCCTTTATTGTGATGTCAAATTCCTGCAATAAAATCAACCATCTTGTTACTCTACCATTTGTAACAGGTTTATTTGCTAAGTATTTTATGGAAGAGTGATTTGTATATAAAACTACAGGATACCTAGTTATATAATGTCTAAACTTATTTACCACATGTATTTCAGCTAAAAACTCTTTTTCAGTTACATTATAGTTTAGTTCAATAGGAGATAGATTCTTGCTAATATAATAAATTGCATATGGTTTTTTATCTTCTTCCTTCCCAAGGACTGCTCCAATAGTTGTGTTTGAAGCATCTGATGAAATTTGGAATGGTAAATCCCAATTTGGGCCCCTTAGGACGGGGGCTGTCGATACAAGCTTTTTCAGATCCTCAAAAGCACGATCACACTTATCATGTCCAAATAAAATCAGCATTCCCAGTTAGTGCGTATAGAGGTGCAGCTATTTGAGAAAATGTTCTATGAATCTTCTATAATAACCAGAAAAACCGAGAAAACTGCATACCTTTGTTTGTGTGGTAGGAGTAGGTATTAACAAAATTATCTGAATTTTAGCCGAATCTACCTATATTCCAGCTGCTGAGATATAATGGCCTAGGATGAGTCCCTCGGTCATCATCATATTACACTTTTCATGGCTCAAGAAAAGCCTAGTGGCAATACATCTTTGCAACACCTTTTCCAAAGTGTCTAGTGCTGGCTCAAAATCATCTCCATACGGTGTGAAGTCATCCATATATACTTCGAGCCCTTCATTTATTAAATCTGAAAATATACTGAGGATGGTCCTCTGAAATGTGGCAGGGGAATTGCATAGGCCAAAGGGTAGAACTCTGTAAGAAAATGTTCCCCAAGGATAGGTAAAGGTAGTTTTATCCTGGTCTTCAGTGGCAATCTGGATTTGATTGTATCCACTTAAGCCATCTAAGAAAGAAAAGAATTTCTTTCCCTCTAACGTGTCCAATACCTAATCAATGAATGGAAGGGGAAAGTGGTATTTCTAGGTTGTTTTGTTTAATTCTCTATAGTCTACACATATCCTCCACTTTCCATTCTTCTTTGGCACCACTACTAATGGAGAGACCCATTTGCTGTCAGATATTGGGTAAACAAAGTTTACATCTAAAAGTTTTTGTAATTCAACTTTCACAATATCCTTAAGGTGAGGGTTTAGTCTCCGTTGGGGTTGGTGAACGGGTCTAGCATCCTTTTCTGTATAAATGTGGTGCATACACGGCTGGGGATCAATTCCTTTCATGTTCGGGTAATCCCATGCAAAAGCTTCCTTGTATTTTCTTAATAGTTGGACCAGATTTTCTTCTTGTTCAGGAGTCAGGTTTTTGTTAATGTTCAAGGTTTTTCCTGGCTCAATCTCTATAGGTTTGTTGTTTGAAATAGAGGTAGTAGGTATTGATTGATCATGAGTGTCTTTGAGGGGATCTTCTTCTAGTTCATTATCAAATGTTGCCTCTATCATGTGACACTGTACATGGGATTTCGTTTCTGGTTGGTTAATGAAATTGTTAATGATGTCATCCTTTGTTTGGTCTTTAAATTCGAGGGCATATTCTATGGTTAAAGGTGATCTAATGTTTTCTGTGAGATATGATACATGATGTTTGTTAGTTTTCATTATTGTTAGGCTTGGCTGGGCTAGAGGGTATAAAGCTAAATTCTTGACATTAGTCCCTCTAGTTATAGGCATACTGCCTTGTTGGCAGCCAATGTAAGCATCAACAATTGCTAGCCAAGATCTACCTATGATTAAAGGGTGTCCATCTAGCTGGTTTTTGGGATTAATTATTAGAAAGTCTACAAGGTATTCCCAAGAGTCTACAAAGAACATTACATCATCTAGTGTGCCTTCTGGTCTAACTATCGATCGATCAGCCAACTCCAATAAGGTTGTGGTTGGATCTAATGATGTAATGCCAAGTTTTGACAAGTGGTGGTTGTTAAAATATTAATTGCAGCTCCTAAATCAACTAAGGCATTTGGAAAGGAGTGTCCATTGATTTGCACTGTAACTATAAGATTGCCTGGGTTCTCATATTTTACGCGTTCCTCTCTTCCTGATAGTAAGTCAGATAGGGTGCTGACTACTTGGATGATTGGGTTAGTTGTTATTCTCTTCTTTGTCTTTTTTATACATAACTTTTTGATGGTTTTTGCGTAGATCGAGATATCTTGGATAGCCTGGAGGAGTGGGATCTTTATACGCAAATTTCTTAGTTCTCCTAGAATATCAAAGTCAAGATGTTCTATTGGGTGCAGTATGATTAGTCGTTTTGGGAATGGGGGAGAAGAAGTGGTTGCTTGGTCGTGAGTTTGTTGTCTAACCACATCCTCTTCTTGTAGTGGTTGTTATAAAGGTAACATATTTTCAACTTGAGCATTTTTGTCTCCCTCAGTTTCTATTATGCGCCCAGACCTTAATTGAGGGTCGTTGCACTCCCTTAACTCAGTTTCTAGTTCTGGTGCTTCAATTATTTGAAGAGATTGAATCGGTCTATTATTAGGGTTTGGGTTGGGTTGGGCTAGGAGTTGCGGTCTTAAGTTGGTTTGAGGATTTTGTTGCAATGTATATGGTGCTGGCAGTGTAGGTTGAGGGAGAGGAATTGTTCCAACTAGCTGATTCATAGGTCTTTGCCAGTTCGATTGCCAGGTTTGACTCTGCAAGGTGGAGGGTGACCATTATGTCGAATATGAATTATTTGCCAAAATGGTGGACAGTAAGGGAAGTTTGGATAGTTGGTTTGATTTGTTTGATTTGGCCATGGTGATGTAGGAAATGGTTGTTGTGACTAGCTAGGGAAAGGTGGCTGATTTTGCCACATTCAATTATATTGCTAAGCATTATATTGAGGAGACTGAAAAGAAGAGGATGGATCACTGGGTATACCTGTTTTTTGTGGCTACCAGTGACAGCGTTGATTGAGTAGGTACATTGGTTCTGATTCTTCTTCTGCCTCCTTGTAGACCACTTTTAGGCCTAGGAGTGAGGGGGAGTTTTCTATGGAGTGGTCTTTTGTGCAAATGGTGCAGACTTGGTGTTACACAAAAATATCGTCACCATGACTATTTGTAGTCAGTATGGGTCTATCATCACTTATACTAGCCTCCTAAGAAAGTCTCAGACCTTAGCTCTTCATGTCAAGCTTTGCAAATGAGAGAAGGACATTGAAAATCAATAAAACTCTGGTTCCGCACTTTCTCTCACTTTTGCCTGTGGGCCCGCACCCTTTGTTTATATTACCTGTGTATCTGCACGCTCTGTCTGTAAAGGGGTGGGTGCGTACCCCTGTAAAAGTAAAAAAGGCGCAAGTTTATTCTAAAAAACTCACTTTGGGTTATTCTAGATGTTTCTAGAAGGAATTTTGACGTGG
>APFE031139173.1:0-10573 GCA_000404065.3 Pinus taeda | reverse complement strand
TGCCACATAAATTATAATAAGAATAAATACATAGTAATACATGGAAGATAATACTTGTTATTAGAGGACTTATCGCCGTTATTCATGTATCTATTACTTAATACAGATTATCAATGGTTTTAAGTTGAGACATTAAGTTTGGAAGTATGGACCAAGTGGGAGAATGTTAAGCTCCATTAAGTTCTTCCAACTATAACCTACAGTTATGGAACTAAACTGCAGTCTTTCCTTAATTTTTGGAAACCAACTGCAGTAATTTCCTTAAATTAAGGAAATCAACTGCAGTTAATTAATTTTCTGGTTGGAGCTTCTGAAGTGGTCCATTACTCCATCTGGAGTTCTCTACCTTGATCTGTGGAACACCTGACACATAGCCATTAGAAGCTTGATGGAAGCTTGGCTATAAATTCATCTGTTTGGTCCCCAAGCTAGCATCTCAATCCCTTTCAGTTGTTTACACCATCTAGCTTAGAGAGCATAGCTTGGAAGTGCCTTCAGACTTTCTGTGATTTTTTTTTTTCTTTTGCTTGGATTGAAGCTGGAGTGTTGTTTCAATAAATAAAGCAAGTGGACTGTGGTTTGCAGACAAGAGCATTATCAATGGCTGGAGGTAATCCTGGGCATTAAAATTTCATTTTTAGATTCTTTAATTCCGCATATAGAATCGTTGTTGTAAATTTTATAACATAATTCACTCCAGCATCCAAATATATTGGGTTAATAAGCAAAATATTTTGGGTAGGTGACCCATTATATTTTTAGGATGACCAATGACCTTATTGGAATTGGCCAAATGTGTTGGGTTGGTAACCCATAAAATTTGGTTGATGGTTGATGAGTTCATTATCAATGAGAAGTTAGAATATTTATTTCATCATAAGTAAATTTTTATGGTTGATGAGTTCATTATCAATGAGAAGTTAGAATATTTATTTCGTCAGGGGTAAATTTTGGATTTAAGAGATGGTGGATGAAACCTTTGAGACTTTGGAAATTATAAATAAGAGAAATTTATCAACTTAATGATAGTGTTAATTGAATGTATTATACTATTTATTATTATTAATCAATAAAAAAATATATGAAATTAAATATATTAATTTGATAAATAAATATTAGTTAAATTAAATGTAAAGTAATTAATTCTTCGTGTCAAGTGTGAAAATAACCAAATGCTCATGCTTAATAATCAAGTCTTGGATTTTAATTTCTACCACCAAAAAAACTCTCAATAAATAAAAAATTGGAGCTCTCTAAAACAGAAATTTTAAATTGAATCTTAAAAGTGAATATTTAATACCCGATATCTGTAACATTGTATAAACAAAAATTAAATAAGTTACGATTCTTCTCTCAAACTTAAATCTTCATTTCTTTGTAAATAATTTTCTACATATTACAATCGCTCATGCTTTCCATGTAACATCTCTACTCTTCAAGAAGCACTATTGTGGTGGATAGAATTTATTGGTGTGAATTTCCATTTTCTCAATATAACTCCAGATGTATTGTTTACAATATTGCTAAAAATTGTTATTATTTTTTAATGGAAAAAAATAAAATTATTATTGTTATATTAATTTGTTTAAGTAGTAAGCCTCACGGGGTAGGCGAGTTGGTAATCACATGGCAGTGAAGTTCGTAGTAAGCGGACTTCGTATTGAAGGTCACGAGTTCAAATCCCCCGGATTGACATTGGTGACGCGTTATAGCGGGCAGGTGCGAAGCCCAGAGGTTATAGTGGTGGCGGCCAGAATCGACCCCGTGTCATGCGAGTTGCGAGGTTGTCCCAGTTTCCGATTCCTCTGCTACAAAAAAAAAAAAATTGTTTAACTAGTAAGGAATGCTCAAAATGTCACTAAATACATCTTACAGTTATGGTTGAGTTCTTGAAATTTAATTAAATTTTATTCAAATATATTTCTATAAATATGTGTATATAGTCTCAAGGATGTGGTACAATGGTTAGGTGGCGAAGTTTAATTCTTACAGGTCTCATGATCCAATCCTGAGCAAGACTATATAATTTGAAAATTGCTCGAAGTGTGATTTCTTCAATAAAAAGAAAAATATGAATATATAAAAAAAATAAAAAAAAACATGCGTCCTTCAATATAAATGGCGCATCATTCTAATTAAGAAAAATAAACTCTTAGAGATTTACCACCATTTCACTACATTAACATCAACTTCCTATTCCCGCTTTGGATGCCACAACATACCTACTCGATAAAGGTGCCTATCAATAGTTATACCCTTTTTATTATGATTATTTCTTCACCAAAGAATGTGCCTCTACTTATGTAAAAGAGGTGTGATAATGTTCTTAAAAATTACAACTAAAAAGAATTCATTACTATATTTTATTTCTGTGAATCAATTTTTTAATTTAATCTTTGCATTAAGCCATTCAAAAATAAATAAATAATATTTAATAAAAATGGACTACTTAATGTTTTAGACATGTGGTTGTTATTTATTCTTTGATAATATACTTTAATTTTTTGAATTTAATTTTACATTGATACATTCAAAAATAAATAAATAATATTTAACAAATATTGACTATTCAATGTTTTAGACCTATGGTTGTTTATTTATTCTTTGATAATACAATTTAACTAAACTGACCAAAATTACTAAAAATATGGTTGTTATTTATTCTTTGATAATACAATTTAACTAAACTGACCAAATATTTGTCATGTTAGAGAAAAAAATTAAAACTATAAAACCCCAAATCTTAATTTATGAAGTTTTTTTAAACAAATGTATATATTTTTAATGTAATATTGACATATATAAAATATTTTATATTTATATATTTATTTAAATTTATATATATTATTTTATTTTAAAAATATAAATAAAAAAATAAATTAAATATTTTTTTAACTACAACGGAATTTATTTTCACTCAACCACACACACACACACACACACACACACACACACACACACACACACACATATATATATATCATTTTAAGGGATTTTAAATAAAATGTCGAATAATAAAATTTAATTAAAATTTTTAGTCTTACAAAAGTCATGTTTAACATAATTAGGTTAGAAAAGTAGTGATTTATATTTAATTAAATTAATTATGATTAATATTCAATCAATCATTTGAAATTAATTCCATCGATTTTTATGTTAATAAATTTGCAGCTTTTCCTTAACTATGTGATTGCATTCTTGTTCTTGCAATCAATGGACTTTTTATCTTATTAGCCATTAATTCCATCCACACTTTTTTTACCAGCTATGGTTATTCAATACCCACGTGATCTCATTCTAATTATAAACATAGATTAACAATGTTATCTCATTTTTTCGGATTAACCACATGATTAACTAGGTGTGTATAGAAATCTGAAGTTTTGTACCATTACTAAAAAATCATTGGCATGGCTTAGATGCATCCATTTTTCTTGACATACGTCGTGACCATATAACCTAATTTCCATAAATGTCTTTGCTACAGATTTTTGGCCTCATATGGTTTCACAATCAGACGTGGGAGAGAAGGGATAGACATCCAAGACACTCTACATAATCTAATTTGGAGATTTAAATCCTAGTATTGGTATGTCAGTGACAGTACACTATATTAACAAAAACAACTTATTGCATAATAAGAGTCTAACCAATCAAATGCTATATAAATAAATTAAAATATTACTAAAAAATAATAAAATTGAATTTGCAATGTTACACAATAAAAAATATGTGAATTTTTTTTGTCAAAAACAAACTAATAACGATCAAACAAAAAATCTATTGTATTATACTTCCTGTGGCAAGTATAATAATAGGACCCACAAGCTTTCTTTACAATGTAATAGTCGACATGGTTTTTACCTTAATGGAGGTTAATGGAGCTTGGTTTATTAAATTAATTTAATATATTTCCCATCTTATCATCCTTGCCACAGACAAAGATAACGTAATGGAAACTAAGTTTGACAATCAATTATTTATGTTTGACTAAAAAATAGATTGCATTCTATAAAATTAATATTAAAAAAGGAAATTAATTTATTTTCTAGAATATTTTAGTTTTATTTTTCATACATTTGATTGGGTGTAGTCCTATTATGTAATGATATGGCCTAGTTAATACAATGTACCATCAAATTAACCAAATGGGGTTGGCGTCGCATCTTATGTATTATGAAGTTATTTACATTTTCTAGAGATTAAAGGGTTAAGTTTCAGGTTTTGTATCTCTTACCATGTGAAAGCACGTGCCTTCATAATAGGCTCTATGTGGACCCCTTTATAACACATATTTTTTAAAGTCACCATGTAATATCCCTCCCCTTAATAATAAATAATAAATAATAAAAATAATAAAGAATAAAGAATAAATAATAATACAAAATAATAAATAATAAAACTAATAAATCATAAATAAATGATATTTAAAATATATACAAGAAATAAAAAAATAAATAAATAAAAATGGTTATTCTCCAAAAAAGAATAAATAGAAATAAAACAAGAAAAAATACGAAAAACAAGAAAATAAAACAAGAAAGCTAAAGAAAAGAAAAGAAATAAACAAGAAAATTTTAAAAATCAGAAGAAAAGTAAAGAAAGCTAAAAATCAAAGTCGCATATAGACACATGGAGTGTGTGCATGTGGTTCCCC
Source organism: Pinus taeda (assembly GCA_000404065.3). Taxonomy (NCBI): domain Eukaryota; kingdom Viridiplantae; phylum Streptophyta; class Pinopsida; order Pinales; family Pinaceae; genus Pinus; species Pinus taeda. Next base: position 5,916 of record APFE031139173.1, on the reverse strand, counting down.
ATCCAATGTTTTGCTCTATTTATTAGAGAGTGAGGAGGATGGGAGGCATTCCATCTTTCCGAGTTTCTATCTTTCATTCTCTTGGGAGAATGATGTTCTAAGACTTAGGATTCATTGGCAGTAGTACGTTGATTGAGGGCTCGGGAGTGGCCAGTTGTAGCAGATCCTTGCACAATTGAGCCTATGGTTGTGTGGAGAGTCATCCCCAAAACCTTGATGTCATCTGGCAGACTTCGATTACAGGTAATATAGGTATGAAATTATTTGTCTGTTTATGTTTTTAATTAAGAAATTAACTTTATATTTACTTGTATTGTTACATATGGTATCAGAGCAGGGCTCAACCCTTAGGGCCTATGGGCATCTAAAAAAAAAATTATTTTGTCGGAATATTTAGCTCGACTTGTTTTTTTGAAAGTTACAGGATGCTTATTTTCCTACAAGTTAATTTCCATGATAACTGAACTTTGGAATTGGGGTTTCTAGATTTCCGTAATTTTGATTTGTTTTCATTAATTCGTTAGCCATTTTTAACAATTTTTTGCAAGCTCTGCCACAACATAAACTGAGTGGTGTGTGTTTTATGATAGGGCTTTAAAATTTTAGTTAGTAACGCCTTATTTCTCTTAGGAAGTCTGATACAAATCCTTAGGAAGTCTTCAATATGTTTTTGTCTCTTGCTTGAAGTAGTTTTATCACCTCATTGCACAATATTTATAATTTGTTGGACTTAGGAAGTGTGATTTCGGATTTTGATCGCGTTATCATCCATGCTATATCTCTTGTCTCGAACAACATGGACATTAGTAACACGACCCAATCTACTAAACTTTCGATCCAAATCCCTCTCTGTGGTATCAAAACTAAATCCTGCTATAAATAAGTTGTTTCCCGGTTTACCAATACCAGTATTCCTGTTAGGAGGGGATGAGCATTGCCTTCATCTTGGAGGTTGACGTCAAGAAGGATACCATGGAGGAGTTCTTCGTCTGGGCGAATATCTGCGCCTGGGTGAATATCTGCTCCTGGGTAATCTTCGATAATAGTCCCGCAGAGGAGACCTCGATTGAGATCTATCCCGATAACTTCTTCGATAGATAGGGGAAACACCACGCCTTCCAGCAGTCTATGATCTATCATCCCGCCTCCTTTTTGGAGATGGAGAAATATACTTGCCAACTGAAGATCTTCGTTTTGAGGGAGTCATCCTATGCCTTCCTGGAGAAGTCGATACATCCATCCAAGGTGAAGACCCATACTTTCCTAGAGAAGGCAATACATCCCTCAGTGGAGGTGAAGACCTGCGACTAGCTAGAGAATGTGATAAATTCCTCCTAGAAGAAGCCATTTTTGTTCTTGGAGAAGGTGAATCAAACATCCTGCCATGACAATCCCCTGTCTAATCTTTACAAGGGGAGGAAGCCAACCTTCATCCTTTAGACATGTTATGTATCGTAACAAGTGAGACTGATCTTGACTTTGAAAGAGATGGAGAGCATCTATTTGACTCGGGGCTTCTATTCATTTCGATCTTCATAGGTAAGTATTGAACAGGAGCTTGAACTTGATGATTGCCATTTCTTTCAGTCTTCTCTGGCTCTTCTTTATAAGGCTGATAATCATATTCAACTCCCTCATCAGCCTTATTCAGATCGAGATTAGCTAATCTTCGTCCATAGTCTTCCTCTGCTTCCCTAGGAAGACTTTCCTTCTTGTCCCAGCTCATTGTAGGTGATTCGAATGCCATTCTTGATCTTTTCAAATCTCTAAGCCAATTTTCCTCCATAGGGGTTTATGAGAAACGAAATCACGCTATGTAAGACAAACACTAGTTTCAAAATTCTATCCCAGATGGAAGTGAAAAAATCAATGAGACGGAAACCCTTTGACCACGACCATTACCTGAGCTTCTCAACATTGTTGTCGAAAGGAACAATGGAATTCGCAGGGACACGCATAGCCATGGCCGCAAGCTTACAATCTTATGTCTTATGTCATATGCAGGGAATTTTATGTCTTATCCGAGCAATTAATATGGCTAAATGTATTGTAATTTAAGGAATTTGATATGGTGTTGCCTTCACGGGTGTGCTTGCAGGCAGGCCATATAATTAATAAAATGATTTTATTTTGTGTTGGGGAGGAATAACCTTCTTAGTCATCCGATCTGGTTCTGGGTCGGGTGGCAATGTCTCTTCTTTATGGTGTGGAATATTTATTTGATGGTTTGATTTCATAAATTTTCTTAGAATAGTCATAAGAATCTCAACATACACTTGTTTAACAAATTATTTTAAAACAATCCATTTATTTTTCTACACAAGTAATGATTGCATAAACAGATGCTTAACACAACATTTCAATTTATCTTTATCCTTAAAGTCATGAATCTGTAGAATTAATATTAGTGTGACATATAATGCTTCTTTCCAAAATTCAATACCTTCTTAACACAATAATGTCACCAATATTCTTAAGCTTTACTCATTTGAATTTTGCTTTATTTTATATTGATCCAATTCTCTAAGTTTTATGGTTTTATACTACAAAATTTGTGATTGTTGATAATTTATGGTTTAATTATTGAAAAAAAATATGGTTTAAGTATTGTGATTATTGATAATTTATGAAACTCATAAACTCCATGTTTCTGTACTACGAAATTTGTGATAATTTATGGTTTAAGTATTGTAATTCAATTGAGTAACTAAATGTATATTTTAAAATTTGGACATATTCTAAATTTGTTGTAGCTTTTGGCATAAAAGTAATGTATAATTTAACTAAATATCACAGGGTAGATCATGGCTCCTAAACGTCGAAGACAAACCCGAAACAACCCTGTGGTAGAAACACCACCTTCCACCACTTTAGAGATAGGAACCCCAACTGAGCAAGCTATATTACATTCCCTTGGGGAAATGACCAATATCTTTAAGGATTGGGTCTCAAGCCAAGGACGAGATCAAGGAAATGTGCAAAAGGAATTGGAACAAAAACAGAGACAAGGCCTAAATTCTCAATTCAATGCCAAAGATGGATAAGAAACACTTGATATTATGAAAGCAATCCAAAAATCCAAATTACCAGAGTCTGCAGGTCTAGAAGGGGGTTCAAAAGCAGAAGCATGGGTAATCGGTGTCAAAAGAGCACTTAGTTTTAAGGCATACACTTCTAGGGAAAAAGCCCAGATATCAATGAGTCTACTAAAAGGAGATGCCTTATTATGGTGGGTAAATGAAGAAACAAAGATGCAAGTCACCCCAGTGCAAGTTACTTGGGAAATGTTTGAGCAGGCCTTCCGAACAAGGTACCTATCAGAAGAGTACAAACACCAACAAGTAGGTGCTTTCCATGAAGTACGACAGAATGGTAGATCTATCGAGGACTATGAAGCTGAATTTTATTCATTGGTCCATCATGTGGACTATATGGATGATGATAAACGTTAAGCTGAAAGATTCTTGCATGGACTGGACCCCTTAGTCCGAGCAGAAGTCGCCATGTGGAAACCCACCACTATGGCAACAACCACTAGTTTAGCCAAACAAGTCCTGAGGAAAATAAATATGAAGAAACAAATGGTGGTTGATGAAAATTCAGGAAAGGAACATTCCACAATGAGGCTAAATAAACCTGGGGGGGCAGCCATATAGATTCCAGGGAAGACAAAACACTATTTCACGGATTGCTAGCACAACTTCTCGACCGCCTCCAGGAGGACGTAAGGGTCAACCTTACTTGAATAGTGGGTGGGGTAGAAGATTTGGTGACCAAGGACAAGTACAACGTAAGAAGCAGGCAAAAGTAGAATGTTGGCAATGTAAAGGTCCACATTATAGAAAATATTGTCCAAGCTATCAAATAGGGATTAAACAACAAGAATACAAAGCAAGAGGAAGACCACAAAACCCACATCGAATTCATGTAGCCATAAACCATCACCGAGTTGAGCACCAAGCCACTGTAGTAGAATCTGTAGGTATGATCAATAACATTCCTCTATCTGTGTTAATTGATCCAGGTGCCACTGATATTTTTATTTCACCTTCAACAATACTTAGATGTGGATTGACAACTCATGAGCAAAGTAACTTTAGAATGGTAGAAATGGCATCAAGCTCTTAGCAATCAGTAGGGTCAATTATAAGAGATTGTAGTGTTAACATTGGGGGGTGTGATACCAAGATGAACCTATATAGTACGAATCTCAAGACATATGACTTAATAGTGGGAATGGATTGGCTTGAATCCCATCAAGCTATACTGGATTTTTATAATAAGACAGTTCTCATAAAAAATGACCAAGGAGAAACCAAAGTAATAAAAGGGATTAGACGTGATGTTACATTGTGCCTCATATCAGCCAAGAAAGTTAATAAGTGTATGAGGAAAGGGTGCAAGATTTATGTGGTAGAAATGGTTCCTACCAACGAGAAGTCCTTGGATAAATTGCACCCACTACTTTCCGAATTTGTAGATGTATTTCCTCCAGAGCTACCAGGTTTGCCTCCAGCTCGAGAAATTGATTTCTCCATAACTTTGAAACCAGAAGTGGAACCCATATCCAAAACACCTTATCGAATGATTGTTCCAAAGCTTAATGAATTGATTATACAGCTCAAAGAACTTCTTGATCAAGGTTTTATATGACCCATTGTGTCACCTTCGGGTGCACCAGTGATCTTTGTAAAGAAGAAGGATGGAACTCTTAGGTTATGTATTGATTACCGAGATCTAAACAAGGCCACCATTCGGAATAGGTACCCCATGCCTCGAATCGATGACCTCTTTGACCAACTAAAAGGAGCTTCAATATTCTCCAAGATAGACTTACGGTCAGGTTATCATCAACTAAGAATCAAGGAGGAAGACATGCCTAAGACGACATTCAGAACGCGATATGGACACTTTGAGTTTATTGTTATGCCATTTAGTTTGACTAATGCCCCAACAACCTTCATGAACTTGATGAACAATGTCTTCTGAAAATATCTGGACTGCTTTGTCCAAGTGTTCTTGGATGACATCCTCATTTACTCCCGTAATGAGAAAGAGCATCTAAAACACTTGAGGTTGGTACTACAATGCCTTAGAGAACATAAACTATATGGAAAACTTTATAAATGTTCCTTCTTTGAGAAAGAAATTCAATATCTAGGCCATACCATTAGTGGCAAAGGCATTGTAGTTGATTACAGTAAGATTGAAACTATAATGACTTGGCCCTCTCCTCGGAATGTCAAAGAAGTACACAACTTTATGGGATTGGCAGGCTACTATAGAGGGTTTGTAGAAAGGTTCTCACAGATATCTAATCCCATCACCTACCTCCAAAGGAAAGGGGTTAAGTTTGAATGGACAAGTGAGTGTGAGAAAGCATTTAATGAGCTAAAACATCGACTAACAACGACTCCAATATTAAAAGTACCTGACATGGACAAGGACTTTCTTGTATGCACGGATGCATCAGAAGAAGGATTAGGTGCAGTCTTAATGCAAGATGAAGGGGTTATCGCTTATGCTTTAGGAAAACTCAAGAACCATGAAATCAATTATGCAACTCATGATCCAGAATTAGCAATTGTTGTAATGGCCTTTGAAATTGTGAAGACATTATCTAATGGGGCGTCAATTTGAATTAAGAACAGATCATAAAAGTCTTGAGTATATCTTCACCTAAAAGGACCTTAATGCTTAACAACAACACTGGAGTGACTTATTTAGTGATTATGATTTCAAGATATCCTATATTAAGGGAAAAGAGAATAAAGTTGCAGATGCTTTAAGCAAGAGACCTAGACTTCATTCAATATCGTCATTAAAGATAGACTTGAGGAGCTGGATTCTAGATCATCTAGTAGGGGACCCACATTACCAGCAAATAAAATTTTCCTTACAAGAAGAGGTACCTGT
>APFE031139160.1:0-13780 GCA_000404065.3 Pinus taeda | reverse complement strand
GTGAACTCAGTAAAAAATCCTCCTACGATGCAATTGAACCAATGATCGATAGCATGGGTGATCTTATCCTTCGATGCTTCCAACCTTTTCATTAGCTCTGGGGTCCACACAATAGGATTGTCAAGTTTCCACCTTCCTTGGTTATCTTCTAGCTTTGTGGTCCACTCGTATAGCTCAGTAGGAAAGGAGGAAAAAAATATTTCATGGATCTCTGTATATAGGTATCATTCCAACCACTGTTCTTTTGATAGTCACGGGTTTTTGTTCTCTTGTTCCACAAATTCATGAATCCTTCTGCCCAACTAGCCTTCAATTTCTTTCTTAGTAGGATTCCAATGATACAACAACACACATCTCTTATGCAGATTTTGGTCTTGGAAATGGAACCATTTGTTGGCTTGAGGGGGCCTGACCCAGGTTCAGCGTTAGTTAGACAAACAAATCCCTACACTACTAGCCCTTTCAGCATCAGCTTGTGGAGGACGGACTGAAGCCTCACCCGAAGCAGTATGGGGGGATGCTAGAACCAAGTTTCTGCACGCTTGAGATGGATGTGATATCCATTTATTCCATAAATACCTACCTTCACACAGGTAGATTAGCCCTCTGTTCCACCCTTCAATACCTTCGCGAAAGGGTACAGTTGATTTTTGCACAGCCCTAACCTGCAGCTCAGGGACTTTTGTGCTACTAGGGAAGCGAACTAAAATATCTTCCAAACTAGCCTAAGTGTTTTACTTATCTTATTAATCGATCTTAGTTAGCCTCACATAAACAGATGTTCTTACTTGAGTTCACTTAACCAACACATTTACATACATTCACGCATCATATAAGCGTTATAAGTGAAATTCATGCCCAACATAACAAGATGCATAAACAAGAAATAAAGATGCAGAAATTGTAGAATACTTCTCTTTATTGACAATTCCGGATGATTACAGACTCAACTTGTCCTATGCACTTAGCTGTAGGGGTCCACACACTCAGCTGCAGACTTCTAGGCCTCTGCGCACTTAGCTGCAGAGTCTCTACCTACACTACAACCTGAAGTTAGACTTCTACTATAGAGCTATCTCTCATACATCATATCTTCATGTTCATCTTTTCCTAACTACTCAAAGCTTAGATCTTTTTATACAATCCCGTGGTCCACGGACCGTGGGTAGATCTCTTACAACTGACATTACATTTCCAAAATAAGGGTAGACAACCCTATGACTCTCTAACACATACATGCTCTGCGACCATAAAATGCGGAGTCTTTACTCTTGGATTACAAAATTTGACCAAAATATGGGTTTTTAGCAGCAAAAACACCCTTCGAGGATCTCGTGCGAACACTCAAGTTAGAAAGCTTCTAGACCTTTGGGAAGGTCTACAATTAGTCTTTGCAAACCCTAAACATGCAACTTATCCACTTTCGTGCATTGATCCATAATCCTAGATTTTCCTTCGTGTAGATCTATCTAATTCATCAGAAATCATAACATAAATAAACCTTATCTTTGTGAAAATAGATAATTACTTAGGTCGTGAACAAATAAGATAGATTCACTAGTTTCATGCAACATTTAATCATTATTCCAAAGAAAACATATTATAAAGTGACAGACCATAACATAAACATAATCAATAATAATGCTCAGATTGCAAGATACTTCTTCAAAATCACTCTTTATTTATCTTCAACGTTTAGATTATAGAATCTTTCACCCTAAGCATTCAGGTGCAAGGGTCCACGTACTCAACTACGGACTTACTAAGGCCTCTTGTACACTCAGCTTCAGGAGGCTTCACCTTTCGCCTAAGTACAAGAAGCAGAGCCTTCCTTCCTTTGCACTTTCCCAAAACAATCTCTATCTAGCCTTCGCCACTCTTATTTTTTTCTTAGACTCTCTATAACTCAACTATATATAGCTTTCTTCAATATAATACCATTGCTATAGGTATTAATGCACGGTGTATGGAAGATGAAAGAACCCTCGAGGGTCTTCCCGAGACCCGTAGTAGACTGTAAGATTATCTGCAGCTGTCACAAAGATACATGCATGTCCATGTTCAACAACTAACAATCAAAGAAAGAAGGACTCATTACCTAGAGCCTTCGTGTCTAGTTGCAGGAGAATGCAATGAAGTTAGGTGGAAGTCCCTTGAGTCGGCTCCAGATCAAGTCCTACACATAGAAAAGGCAAGCGTAATCACAACATAAAACCCTGATAATCAATGCATAAACATAAAAAAGACATCTAGTTGCACAAAACTAAGCCACTCATGCTAAAAGATATTTAATAAACATATTAATGAATTATAGTACCAACATGATGGAGTGGATAGTACAACTGCAGTTCTATATTAATGTTGAAAGAGTGATTACAACCATCGATTGCATCAGCATTCCCTTACCCCTCCAGCTCCTCTCTCTCTCTCCCTTCTTACCAACTTCACATGTTTAAGTCTGAGACTCTGTTCGACAATCATCTAAGCTATCCTTTCAAATGATATGACCCCTTGCACAATAGCCCTAGCTCTACTTATGTAGCATGTGAGGTTAGGGTTGCCAAGTTTTTCCATGAGATTCTTTAGGTAAAAGCAATGATGTTGCCATTCTTTTGAGCTCTTTCCCATTTTCATACTCCATAGAGATTAGTAATCCCCCAAATAGGTCGAAATTTTATGTTTCCTTGCTTTTTTGAGTTGATTTAGGACATAATGTATGGATCTTTCTTAGTCAATCTGCTCCTTTGACCCTTAGAAACTCATTAGGGTTTACTAACAATGCTCCCAAGGTAACACGTAGAGTTACTTAGGTCACTAACACACCCTTAGGCTTGATGAGAAGATTTATAAAGCAGGTTGCTAGTGTATAGGTAGTGTTAGCTTGGAAATAAGGCTTATGAACTTGATCATTGCTTCAGTCATCATGTCTTTGCCCTTTGAGTTGATGAGGAGGTCATTTTCTTGTATAACAGATGCCCCCTAAAGTGTGAGATCAGAGGTTGCGATGATGGCCGAAATACTTTATACTTAACTGTTCTATTCTTCTTTGACAAAAAGAGAGAGAGAGGATCAAAGCTTCGAGTAGTATGGGAAACTTGATACAACACATATATATAAAACAACTAAAATCATGTCCTAAGTCAAGCATTCCAATGCTTAGTAGCTATGTCAGATTGTTTTTCTCATAAAAGAGATATGACGATGCTGGCCGCCAATAAGCACAATGCGAAACCGGTGTCATAATAGGATCATTTTGATGAGATGTCTCCAAAAAACAATAATCATAGCTTGGGAGAGGAAACAAGGTTGAGTGATGCAAGCCTCTACCTAAGGTCTTGATTTCCACTTCACCGAACATCATAGATTGATACATGTGAATATATGTGTTGATTTCAAACATGCACAAAATCTTCTAATTACTAAATAATGGAGACCTTGAACAGACGCAAGGAAGGCCACCAATAATGGTGATGGCCTTCAAGATGCACAGTACAATCTAGCGAGTGTGAAAAATGTTTTTTTTGTTAAACATCGGATACAGAGATGCAAGAACATTGGGGTATATAGGTTAAACTCATAGGATGGTGAGATTCATATTGAGAGGTCGTTGCAAGGAAGGTTTATCTGAGGGAGTTCCAAGTTCGAGGGAATGCCTGCTGCCAAAAAATACTTTCAAATACTGAACATAGTTGTATTGTCCACTTCCCCCATCTGATTAGTTTTGTGAGTCCAAACAAGTAAACTCATCGAATTTTTGATATTTTAAGAGTCTGAAAAGGACCACAAAAAGAGTGACTCTATGCCCTATCTGATTAGTTTAATGAGTCCAGACAGGAAAACTCGTCGATCTTTTCATGTTTTAAGAGTCTAAAAGGGATCGTAAAAAGAGCGACTCTATTTCACATATGTATAATTTAATGAGTCCGGATGAGATAACTCGATGGTATTTCATATTTAGAGAGTCTAAAGAGATAATAAAGAATGACTCCATGGTGTTCCCTTTGTCATACTTGTTAACCGGGTGCGACAAAGGTTTAATAGTATGCTCGGATTAGTTACTTTTTTGTGAGTTAATCTATAGAGTGCAACAACACTTTGCAATTTTGAGACCCAACTGATAGTTGTTCCACCTATAGTAAACACATAACTCCTACTGTTATCTCTATCACCTACCATATCTACATCAACATATCCCTATAGAGAAATGTTTGAACCACCAAAGCATAGTGCTTGATTTGTGGTACCTCTCAAATACCTGAGAATCCACTTTATTTCCATCCAATGTTCTTTTCCTGGATTTTTCATGTACCTGCTTACAACTCCCACTACATGTGCAATATCAGGCCTTGTGCAGACCATTGCATACATTAAGCTTCCAACTACTGATGCATATGGAACTTTAGACATATCAGCCATTCCTTCCTGACTCTTGGGACACATTTCCTTAGTTTGAAATGGCTAGCCAAAGGTATACTAACTGGTTTTGCATTTTGCATATTAAACCTTTTCAACACCTTTTCTATGTACTCACTCTGAGACAATGTTAATTTTCGATCCTTCCTGTCTCTAGTTATTCTCATACCAAGGATTTGTTTTGCAGCACCCAAATCCTTCATTGCAAGTGAGTTTGCCAGTTTTATTTTAAGCACATTATTTCCTGCATGTTATAACCTACAAAAAGCATGTCATCTACATACAATAACAATATAATATAGCTGCCATAATTTTGCCTTTTGAGATAAACACAATGATTAGAGTGACATCTAGTATAACCTTGTTCAGACATAAACTTGTCAAAATTTAGATACCACTGCCTTGGTGCCTTTTTTAAGCCATACAAGCTCTTCTTCAACCTACACACTAGTTTCTCCTTCCCTTTTACCTCATATTGTTGTGGCTACTACATATATATCTCCTCCTCCAAATCCCCATGGACAAAAGTTGTCTTTACATCTAACTGCTCAAGATGCAAATCTTCAGCCACTAATAGACTTAAAATAGTTCTGATTGAAGTCATTTTAACAACAAGAGAAAATATCTCATCAAATTCTATAACCTTTTTCTGTGCAAACCTCCTCACCACAAGTCTAGCTCTATACCTTTGTCTACCTCCATCTTCTTCCTTAAACTTGTAAACCCATTTATTTTGCAATGTTGTTTTACCTGTAGGCAACCTAACTAAGTCCCAAGTTTGGTTAGGTGCTAAGGAGTACATATCTTGTTTTATGGCTTTCTTCCACTTCTTCCTGGTTTCTACCTGTACTACTTCTTCATAACATTTTGGTTCACCAGAATCCGTCAAGAATACATAATATAATGAAGAAGAGTATCATTCAGGAGGTCTACTTATCCTAGTAGATCTTCTAACAACACTTTTAGGTGTTTTAGGTGCTTGTTGTTGTTCTGGTTGTCGATCATTACGATTTTCAAGCACCATCACTTTTTCTGTGATCTCTTCAAGCACTATGTATTCTCTGTTTTCTTTTTCTTGTTTCTTTTCCTACAGCTGATCCTTATACAAAATCTTTTCATTGAGTGTGACATCTCTACTCCTAATGATTTTGTGTTCTGTTTTTCGATAATCATTAAAAGCAATAACCAAAATTTCATTTTAAAACCATATCCAATAAAGGTACATTTCTTTGATTTTGCCTCAAGCTTTGTTCTATTTTCTTTATTAATGTGGACAAAGGCTTCACAACCAAAAGTCTTTAAAAAGAGTACTTTACCTTTTTACTTGTCCATGCCTCCTCTGGAATACCACTGTCCAAGGAACTTGAAAGCCCTCTGTTTATTAGATAAACAACAATATTTACAGTATCTGTCCAAAATTGTAAAGGCAATCTTGCATGCAATCTCGTGCACCTTGCACACTCCATGATTGTCCCATTCATCCTTTTTGACTTTTGTTGTGGTGTTCCTAGAACTGTGTTCTCTCTGTGGAATCTATTTTTTGAACAATACCTGTCAAAATCTTTGCTGCAATATTCACCTCCATTGTCTGATCTAAGACACTTCAACCTTTTTCCTATCTCATTTTCAACTAAATGTTTCCACTTCTTGAAAGTACCAAATACATCATATTTATTTCGAATATAATAAATCCAAGTTTTTTTAGTTGCATCATCAATAAAAGTAACATAGTAATGATAGCCACTGAGAGATGATACCTGAGCAGGTCCCCATACATTTGTATGCACAAGCTCTAATTTTTTGGTCTTCTTTTCTTTCCCAACTTTGAGAAATCTGGCTCTCTTTTGTTTTCGATAAACACAATTTTCATAGAATTCCAAATCAACATGCTTCAAACCTGGCAACAAATTTCTTGACTGAAGGATCTAAATCCCCTTCTCACTCATGTGCCCAACCCTATGATGCAACAATGATCTATCTTCTCTTATAGAGGTTAAAGCATTAACAAAATTAGAAATAACATTGCATAAATACAATGTACCAAACTTTTCTCCTTTCCCTATTACTAGGGCTCCTTTAGTGACCTTCCAGATTTTATCTGTGAAAGTAGTTACCCAACCTTCACCTCCCAACTGCCCTGTTGAAATAATATTTTTCTTCAGATCTGGAACATGCCTTACCTCCTTCAATAGCCATTGATTTTCATTTTGCTGTTTTATGGAAATTGTACCCATTCCAATGATTTTATAGGGTTTATCATCACCCAATTGAACTTGTCCAAAATCTCCATTAACATAAGCATGAAAATGTTTCCTATCATGTGTGGCATGGAATGAGGCCCCTAAATCTACCACCGAGGCATCAATAATATTTTCTAATGAAAGAATCAAAGAACCTTGCAACACATCACCTATTACATTCGCTTCATGATTATTTTCTTTTCCCTTCGAAGACTTTCAATCTTTCTTTAGGTGTCCTTTCTTCCCCAATTTCCAGCACACTATCCCTACTTCAATCTACCCTTTCTTTACCTACTGTGATATCCAGGGTTCTTTCCTCTTTCCATCTTTCTTCCCCTAGTCTTTGCAGTCAAAACCTTACCTAATGTCTCACTGGATATTTTCCGTTGCATTTCCTCGCTAATGATTGCACCGACAACATCATCAAACTTTAAAGTACTAGATCCAGAGACAGAGTTACTAATGGCTATAACTAAACCATTCCAAATTTCTGGCAATGAGTACAGAAATAACAAAGTCCTAACTTCATCATAAAAAGTTACCCCTACAAAACTTAACTAACTTGTAACTATATTAAATTCATTTAAATGATCAACAATAGATCCACCTTCTAACATCTTCATATTAAATAAACGTTTCATAAGAAATACCTTATTTAAGGCCGAGGTTTTTCATATAGTTTGGCCAATGTCGACATTAAATCCTCTCTTGTAGTTTCGTTTGAAATATTAAAGGCTACCGATGCTACTAGGCATAGCTGTATTGTTCCAAGTGCCTTTCTGTTAAGAATATCCCATTCTATGTCTATCATACTCGTCAGCCTCTTTGCCTTTTTGCTCAATGGTTGGTGTAACAGCACAAGTAAAACTAAAATTAATGTCAAAAGGAAAACAATTCTTTCAATGAAATTATACTTGTACTTTCCGGCTGCGAAGTGACCACAAGTTTTGGGGACGACTCTCCTCCCAACCGTAGGCTCAATTGTGCAGGATTCTGCTACAACTGGCCACCCCCGAGCCCTCAATCAACGACTACTGCCAGTATTCCTAAGTCTTAGTATTCTCCCAAGAGAATGAAGATAGAACCTCAGAAAAACGATCGAACCCCTTCCATCCTTCCTTCATCATTCATTAAATAGAAAAAACATTGAAGGGAACCACATGCACACCCTCCATGTGTCTGCATGCTACAATGCCTACCCTCATGTGGTCTGCATTGCTACTGTTTCTTCTACCTTTCCTTTGATTTTGATTATTTCCTTTTTTTTTTTATTAAGGAGCTTTAATATGGTTATTACTATTTTTTTTTTTTTTTTTTATTACTTATTTTTCCCTTTAATGGTCATTTTTATTGTTTTTGGTTATTACTATTTTATATTTACTTTTTCTTTTAATATCTTTTTTATTTATTTTATTTGTTTATTATGATTTATTTATTATTATTCATTTTTTTATTTTTATTATTATTTTTTGTATTATTATTAGTTATTATTATTTATTAAAGTGGTTTTATTTATTTTATTCATTATTATTTTTTTCTATTAATTATTATTTTTGTATTATTGTTTATTAGTTCTTATTATTTATTATTGATTATTAAGGGAGGGATGTTACAGGTTGGTACCGATATTTCTCATACAAATAATCTTCCATCTACATCTTCCATAGCTGATAGGTTTGGCCATTAAATTTTTCGACCCTAAAACTACCATCTTCCACCATTGCTCCCACTTGAACTAGGAACCCTTCTCTCCTGTGAGTTTATCAGCCAAATAGACCTTTGGCTCTGATACCAGTTGTTAGTAAATTATATATTACAGAGAAATGGAACACATAAAATATTGCAGAAATATAAACACAGAAAACACATAAAACAAGAGAGACACAGATATATGTGGTTCACCCAATTTGGGCTATGTCCATGGAGAAATATCCAATTCTTCCTTTTATATTATCCAACAAAATGAAGAGATACAACCTATAGCAAATCCATTGGAATTCCCTCTTCGCTCTTCTCCTCTCTCTTCCTCACTCAGAATACAAATATACATAGATGCAATAAAATTCCCTCATAAATAGCGAGGGGTTGCCTTCTAGGGAAAAAAACCCTAAATTAAACATAAATTCTACCATGAGATCTCCGCCTAATGAATGGCCCAGATTGACTATGAAATTACAACATTTTACAAGGCAATTTTACATATATTTTTAGCTTCGAGTGTGATTCCCCTGATCCCTTGCCAGTGGGGGGCTCCCAAAGGTCACAACTGCCCCCTTGGACCCCCCCTACAGTGTAAATATTAAAGAGCAATAGAACACATAAAATATATTGTAGAAATACAAACACAAAAAACACATAAAAAAAGAGAGACATGGATATACTTGGTTCACCCAATTTGGGCTACGTCCACAAAGAAACAACAAGTCCTTCCTTTTATATTATCCATGAAATTGAAGAGATACAACCTATAGTAGATCTGCCAGTATTCCCTCTTTGCTCTCACACAATCTCCTCTCTCTTTCTCACTCAGAATACAGATCTACATAGACACGATACAATTCCCTCATATATAGAGAGGGGTTGCCTCTCTAGGGAAAAACCCTAAATTAAAATAATTTCTACCATAGATCTCCGCCTTATAAACGGCTCAGACTTGACTAGGAAATTACAAATTTTACATCTATTTTTTAGCTTTGAGAGCACCTTCCCTCCCCCCCCCCCCTCGACCAATGTAGGTGTTGATACCTCTGAATAAAGAAGATAATCAGGCTCCACACCCAACAATCTCCCACTTAGAGACTGATTATAGAAACTTCACCACTGCTTCATTTGCTGGACAATGACTCCACCTTGGACCTAGCTGTTTCTCATATTCTTCATCATACTTGAAGACCAATTGAAGCTGAGAAAAATCTCAGTTTCTCCCTGGTTACAACTTTTGTTGACATATCTGCAGGATTCTAGCTAGTGTGTATCTTTTCCAGCTTCAATTGTCCATCCTCCAATACTAATTGTATGAAATAATACTTGAGTTGTATATGTTTTGTCTTGGAATGAAATGCAAAGTTCTTAACCTACCCAACTCTAGCTTCTTACCCAATTCATCCAGAAACTTTGTAACCAAATCATTTCTTTACTACCCTCTGTAGCAGTGACATACTCTACTTCTATTGTTGAGAGTGCAACAACACTTTGCAGTTTTGAAACCCAATTGATAATTGTTCCACCTACAGTAAACACATACCCTATTGTACTCCTCCTGTTATCTCTATCACCCGCCATATTTGCATCAACATATCTCTATAGAGCAATGTTTAAACTACCAAAGCATAATGCTTGATTTGTGGTACCTCTCAAATACTTGAGAATGCACTTTATTGCCATCCAATGTTCTTTTCCTGGATTGTTCATGTACCTAACAAATCCCACTGCATGTGCAATATTAGGCCTTGTGCAAACCATTGCATACATTAAGCTTCCAAATACTGATGCATATGGAACCTTAGACATATCAGTCATTTCTTCCTGAGTCTTGGCACACATTTCCTTACTTAGTTTGAAATGGCTAGCCAAAGGTATACTATCTAGTTTTGCATTTTTCATATTAGACCTTTTCAACACCTTTTGTATGTACTCACTCTCAGACAATGTTAATTTGTGATTCTTCCTATCTCTAGTTATTCTCATACCAAGGATTTGTTTTGCAGCACCCAAATCCTTCATTACAAATGAGTTTGCCAATTTTATTTTGAGCACATTTATTTCCTGCATGTTAGAACCTGCAAGAAGCATGTCATTACATACAATACCAATATAATATAGCTTCCATCATTTTTTCTTTTGAGATAAACACAATGATCAGAGTGACATCTAGTATAACCTTGTTGAGACATAAACGTGTCAAATTTTATATACCACTGCTTTGGAGCCTGTTTTAAGCCATACAAGCTCTTCTTCAACCTGCACACTAGTTTCTCCTACCCTTTTACCTCATATCCTTGTGGCTACTGCATATATATCTCTTCCTCCAAATCCCCATGGATAAAAGTTGCCTTTACATCTAACTACTCAAGATGAAAATCTTCAGCTGCTACTAGACTTAAAATAGTTCTGATTGAATTCATTTTAACAACAAGAGAAAATATCTCGTCAAATTCTATACCCTTTTTCTGTGCAAACCCCTTCACCACAATTCTAGATTTATACCTTTTTTATACCTCCATATTCTTCCTTCAACTTGTAACCCATTTACTCTGCAATGATTTTTTACCTGCAGGCAACTTGACTAAGTCCCAAGTCTAGTGATGTGCTAAGGAGTCCTTCTCTTCTTTCATGGCTTGCTCCCACTTCTTCCTGGTTTCTACATGTACTTCTTCTTCATAACATTTTGGTTCACCGGAATCAGTCAACAATACATAATATAATGAAGGAGAGTATCGTTCAGGGGGTCTACTTATCCTGGTAGATCTTCTAACACCACTTTCAAGTGTTTGACATGCTTGTTGTTGTTTTGGTTGCTGTTCTGGCTATGGATCATTATGATTTTCAGGAACCATCACTTTTTCTGTGATCTCTTCAAGAATTGTGTATTCTCTGTTTTCCTTTTCTTGTTTCTTTTCCTGCAGTTGATCCATATAGAAAACCTTTTCATTGGATATGACATCTCTGCTCCTAATGATTTTGTGTTTTTCATAATCATAAAAGTGATAACCAAAATCATTAACACCATATCCAATAAAGGTACATTTCTTTGATTTTTCCTGAAGATTTGTTCTATTTTCTTTATTAATGTGGAAAAGGGCTTCACAACCAAAAGTCTTTAAGAAAGAGTGGTTTTCCTTTTTACGTGTCCATGCCTCCTCTGTAATACCAGCATCCAAGGAACTTGAAGGCCCTCTGTTTATTAGATAAAAAGTAGTATCTACAACATCTGTCCAAAATTGTAAAGGCAATCTTGCATGTAATCTCATGCACCTTGCATGCTCCATGATTGTCCCATTCATCCTCTCTGACACACCATTTTGTTGTGGTGTTCTTGGAATTGTCTTCTCTCCGTGAATTCCATTTTCTGAATAGTATCTATCAAACTCTTTGCTGCAATATTCATCTCCGTTGTTTGATTTGAGATGCTTCGACCTTTTTCTTGTTTCATTTTCAATCAAAGATTTCCATTTCTTGAAAGTATCAAATATATCATATTTATTTTGAATACAATAAATCTAGGTTTTTCTAGTTGCATCATCAATAAAAGTAACATAATAACGAAAGCCACCGAGAGATGATACCTAAGCAGGTCCCCATACATCTTTATGCACAAGCTCTATTTTTTCACTCTTCTTTTCGTTCCCAGCTTTGAGAAATCTGACCCTCTTATGTTTTCCATAAACAGAATTTTCACAAGATTCCAAATCAACATGCTTCAAACCTAGTAACAAATTTCTTGACTGAAGGATCTGCATCCCCTTCTCACTCATGTTCCCAAGCCTATGATGCCACAATGGTGTATCTTCTCTTGTAGAGGTTAAATCATTAACAAAATTAGAAATACCATTGCATAAATACAATGTACCAACCTTTTCTCCTCTTGTTATTACAGGGCTCCTTTAGTGACCTTCCAGGTTTTATCTGTGAAAGTAGTTACCCAACCTTCACCTCCCAACTGCCCTATTGAAATAATATTTTTCTTCAAAACTGGAACATGCCTTACCTCCTTCAATAGCCATAGATTTCTATTCTATTTTTTTATAGAAATTATACCCATTCCAATGATTTTACAAGGTTTATCATCACCCAATTGAACCTGTCCAAAATCTCCTTGAACATAATCATGAAAATGTTTCCTATCATGTGTGGCATGGAATGAGGTCCCTAAATCTACCACCCAGGCATCAATAATATTTTCTAATGAAAGAATCAAAGAACCTTGCAACACATCACCTGTTACATTTGCTTCATGATTATTTTCTTGTTGTGTGTCTCCTTCTTTTCTCTTCCGAGACTTGTAGTCTTTCTTCAGGTGTGCTTTTTTCCCACATTTATAGCACATTATCCCTGATCTCGACTTTGATCTACCTTCTGTTGACTTACGGCGATATCCAGGGCTCTTTCCTCTTTCCATTTTTCTTCCCCTAGTCTCTGTAGTCAAAGCATTACCTGATATCTCGCCAAAGATTTTCTGTCGCATTTCCTCGCTAAGGATTGCACCGACAACATCATCAAACTTTAAAGTACTAGATCCAGTGATAGATTTACTAATGGCTATAACTAAACCATTAGAAATTTATGAAAATGAGTACAGAAATAACAGAGCCATAACTTCATCATCAAAATTTGGCCCTACAAAACTTAACTGATTGGTAACTGTATTAAATTCATTTAAATGATCAGTAACAGATCCACCATCTAACATCTTCATATTAAATAAACACTTCATAAGAAATACCATATTTGAGGCCGAGGGTTTTTCATATAGTTTGGTCAATGTCAACATTAAACCCTCTGTTGTTGTTTCCTTTGAAATATTAAAGGCTATCGACATCGCTAGGCACAGACGTATTGTTCCAAGTGCCCTTATGTCAAGAATATTCCATTCTATGTCTATCATACTCGTCGACTTCTTTTCTTTTCTGCTCAATGGTTGGTACAAATATTTCTTGTACAAATAATCTTCCATCTGCATCTTCCACGGCTGGTAGTTTTGGCCGTTAAATTTTCAGACCCTAAACCTACTGTTGCGGAGGTAAATCCCCTCTGCGGACAGAGGTGGATCCCACTAGCCCCACAGGGGTCTAGCAACAATCAATCACGCTGCATGCAAGTTCCTAACTATACAATTTAAAAAGTCGATCTGGGAGACCAACCTGGGATCCAACGCTTGTTTGTTGTGGGAGAAGTGTCGCTCCTATCCTCTAGCTCTGGCTGGTCGCTATCCACGCATAGACACCTGCACAAATGAGGAACAACCCACAAACAAGCATACAATCCAAAATCGTACAACTATATAACAGTCAAGCAAGATATAATTCACATATTACCAGTAGAACACATGAATGGAACCATAATAACAGTCGCTTATCATTAAGTAGAAATGAGAGAAGAAATTACAACCACTTAAGGCTTGACGCTGT
>APFE031139152.1:0-18406 GCA_000404065.3 Pinus taeda | reverse complement strand
AAAACAAGAAAAAAAGTTGCATGCAGACACATGGAGTGTGTGCATGTGGTTCCCCTTCCAATGTTTTGTTCTATTTAATAAATGGTGAGGAGGATGGGAGGTATCCATCATTCCAAGATTCTATCTGTCATTCTCTTGGGAGAATGGTATACTAAGACTTAGGAGCACTGGCAGTAGTCGTTGATTGAGGGCTCGGGGGTGGCCAGTTGTAGCAGAATTCTGCACAATTGAGCCTACGGTTGGGTGGAGAGTCGTCCCCAAAATCTTGTGATCATTTGGCAGACTGCAATTACAAGTAATATAGGTGAGTTCATTTGTAAGTAGTTGTTTTTCATTAAGACATTAATTTTAGTTTTACTTTGTGCTGTTACATATTTGGTATGAAATTATAATTGTAATTAATATTTAAAAATTAATAAGAATTATATGATATACAATATTATATTAATCTACAAATAAAATTAAATATGAAAGGTCAAAAGTGATAGAGTAGTTCTAAAATGAAATTAGTTATATGAAAGGTCAAATGTGAGGGAGCAATTCTAAAATGAAAATAAAATTAGTTATAGTTAATATTAAATTTATATTATTGGTTGATTCTAACTATTACTATTTTGAATTCATATGTAAGTTGTAGATTTTGAAATATTCTGAATATATATATATATATGAGTAAAATCAATTATTTAACTTTTTGTCAAATTATTTCAGAAGTTGCAAATTGGATTCAAAGTTTTGTGTCACAAAATATAGATAATGTCTTAATAGGAACAATGACCATGTCATTGTTTTACCACACATAGGTCATGATTCCTCCCAATTTAAGGGGAATCCAACTCTGAAAATGGGTGACGTGGTTATCTAAAATCCGGATGATAAGAACTAGAGAGAAGATATGGTTTGGCTCATAGACAACCCCTAAAGTAGGGAACCCAAGCTTACAATGCCATATTATAGTGTAATAGAGAGCCTAATTCTAAATTCAACTTCTATGTACCCAACGTTATGTTTGTGTCTTTTCTTCCTACATCATCTCCCAAAAGAACCCTCTCTCCAACAATGCCAAAAAATGGCGCTGCCCTAGTTGGCCAGCCCGTGGAGAATCATGGCACTCCTTCAAAAGGTGTTTCCTAAGCCCTGATGACTTCGGAATGTAAAGTCGGTTCCCAAAGAACAAGAGTCCATCTTATAGAAAAAACCTCTGTGTCTTTCCCTCCTTCACCTGCTTCACAATGCTTTGTGCTTGAGTATTAGTCTCAATGCTTACTTGAAGCTTATTTTGCATCTCATCAGTCATTTGTACTTGACTCATACTTCGTGCTGCTCGATATTCTTCCTCCTCAAGTGTGGCTAACTATCCCTTCCTGCTGAGGGCATCTACAACTACATTGAGTCTACTTGGTATGTACCCAATAGTCATGTCGAACTCTGCCAAGAAGTCTTACCAACGAGCTTGCTTCGCTAACAGCTTCAGTTGTGATGCAAAATAACTCACTGCAATGTTGTCAGTCTTGACAAAAAAAGGCTTCCCAATCAAGTAATGCCTCCATACCTGTAAACAATGGATGATTATAGTCATCTCCTTCTCATGAACCGGCTACCTTCATTCCCTATCTTGCAACTTCTGACTCTCATACGCCACTAGATGCCCATCCTACATAAGAACTATTCCTATCGCAAAATCAGAAGCATATGTGTGTACCTCAAATGGTCTCTCGAAGTCCAGTAACTTCCGTATCAGTGCTCTAACCATCCTCTTCTTCAGGTCTTCAAAAGTTGTACGACACTTTTCCATCCAGTTGCATCACTTATCCTTCTTCAAAGGGTCTGTCAGTGACGATGTCACTTTGGAGTACCCCTCTACAAACTTCCATTGGTAGTTGGTCATCCCCCAAAACAACCTCATATCATGGACATTCTTCGGTTCAGCCCAATCCTCTATCGCCTTCACCCTGCTTCGCTCCATGTATATGTGCCCTTGGCCTACAATGTGTCCAAGGAACAAAATCTCGGTCTGGGCAAATGTACTGTCACTTCGACTTATTTAAGTACAACTGATTTTTCTTCAGTACCTCAAACACCAAAGCCAAGTGTTTCTTATGATCCTCCATGTTATCACTGTAGATCACAATATCGTCCAGGTATACTGCTACGAACAAATCCAAATATGGATGTAGTACATCGCTCATCAAAACGCAAAATGTGGCAGGAGCATTTCACAACCCGAAAGGCATAACAAGGAGCTCAAAACTTCCATACCTTTCCACAATCGCAATTTTCCTCTCATCTCCTTCCGCTATCCGCACCTAATAATACCAATGCCTAAAGTCTAGCTTGGAAAACACTTGAGCCTTCACAAGATTGTCGAGGCAATCTGTGACTAGTGGCAAAGGATACCTATTCTTTATCATTTTCTTGTTGAGAGCACGATAATCACAACATATCCATAGCTCATTTGTATCCTTCTTTCATTGGAACAATACTCGAGATCCATATGGGGACCTTGAAGGTCTTATGAAACTTGCATCAGTCAAATCCTTCAACTGTCGTTTCAATTCCTCCAACTCTGGTCCTGATAATTGATAAGGGGTTTTTTCCGAAGGTTACGTTCCTGGCTCTAGCTTAATGCTATGGTCCACTGCATGCCTTGGTGGAAATGCTTTCGGTAGCTCATCGGGCATCAAATCTGCATATTTGTCTAATACATCGGAAATCTTAGCTAGAATAGGCATCCCCACTCTATCATCGTTATCAACCTCCCTGATGAATGTCTCATATGTCTCCACATCTGACTCCTGCATAACTTTCTCCAAGCTCAGTGCAGAAACATGTTGCACTTGAACTTCCTTCCATTGCTTATGAGTAGGAAACGTCCAAGTTTTTAAGACTCCAATCAACATAATCTCATCGCAAAAGGGGACAATAATTGCCTTATTTCTGTTTAGAAAATCTTGCCCCAATATCATGTCAAAGTCATCCATCTCCATCACCGTGAAGTCCAATCAACCATGTCAGTCTCGAATTCAAATTGGCACTTCATTTGCCAACCCCAACACCTTATCCTTCAAATTTACTGCCTTGACTTCCACATTAGATGGAATAATCTGCAGCCTAACTTCTCTTGCCAATCGTGTCGTCATGAAGTTGTGTGGGGCACCCGTGTGCACCAATGCTTGGATAGTTTTGCCATGAACTTCCAAGGCAAGAAACCCCACCTAGTCTTTACATCTTGCTATTGTTGTACCTTTGATACCATCTATCATGCCCCCAATTCTTTTTCCTGAATTGGACTACGTGCGACAACTGCCAAATGCCTAAACATCTTGGTTTCTAGGTCATTTCCTAGACTATGCCTAACACATTCATCTCTCACCATTATTTTTATTTCAAGTGTGAAATTTCTTAAATCTTCATCACAACAAGAACAAGGCAAGAGACACAAATATAATTTAAATATCAGTTATATCTGTATATGTAGATGTGTCTGTGTGTGTAATATATATATATATATAATATATATATATATATATAATTATATATATATATATATATCGAATTCCGTTTACAATGCCGAGAGTGAATACCCAACTAGGATATAAAACAATACAAACGTTGTTTTTGTGTTACACGGCCAGTCGACCTGCTGCACGACCTCGCCACAGCACCATTCAGCATCACCCCACGGTGCTACCCACTTCACCACACCCGTTTTCACCACCTAGGTCTACCTTGTACACTGAATGACCCGCGCTGCGGTCTTGTTAGCTTGCCCTACCGCAGCCACACAACTTACGCCCCTTGTCGTCCAATTGCTCGGTTATCCACCCCTCCATTTCGCCAACCGACCGCACTCAAGTCTGCAGGCAGACCCGCCCCTTTTCCGACCCAGTTAACGTTCCGCTTGAGGCCCTTCCGAACTCGTCCATCAAACAGTTATGTGTTCCGCCCATCAATGCGGGCTCATCCAAGCCTGTGGCTTGTATGCCTTTCGCTCACTCAATAATGTGACTAAGGCACAGTTCTATGCTTGTTTGTTGATTCCTTCTCCACTTCATCTTCCACGTATGTCTATATGCTACTTAGGCCGTCAAGCGGGGCCATGGTGTTACCCAGCCGACACACCCGAATCCTTAGCATATTTTACACATCAACCCCAAGTGTGTGTTTGAGTGGTGCACCCAACTCGTCGCTCCCCAATTCATCCCCTATAAACCAAGTTGACTCACGCCACTCCAAGACATAGTTTATTTTCATGTTGGTGCACCAACTCGTCGGTTAAACGTGCTCGTCGCGACTCGTCGGTTATGTGCGCCCCTCTAACTCTTCGTTTATGTATGCCCGCCCAACTCGTCGGTTAAACACACCCCGGCGACTTGGCCGCCAACTCGTTGGTTAAACACGACTCGATGACTCGTTCGCCAACTCGTCGATTAAATATGCCACAGTGACTCGTCCGCCAACTTTTCAGTTAAACACACTCATCGTGCGCGCCTAACTCGCCTAAGTGCGATGATGACTTGGGGTCATGATAGGTGGGGTGGTGAGGGGAGCGGGGGAGGGAGGCGGTGGTGGTTTGGTAGCGCGGAGGAGGGGAGTGGAGGGAAGAGAGGCAGGGTGGGGAGGGGAGCGAGTGGCGGGGCGGGTGGGTGGATCAAGGCGGATTGACTTATTGGGGTTGACATTTAAATAAAAATAAAATAAAATGTTTTCATTTAATTTTAATTTTAATTTTTAATTTTTTATCAATCTTGTAAGTTTTTTTTTTTTAATGTTTTTTTGTAATATTTTTATGTTTTTTTAACTTAAATTTTATAATTTAATATTAAGTTAATTAATTAATGTTTTTTCCTTTTATCATTTGTAATAAAGAAAAATCCTAATTTATTTTATTATATATAATTTTAATTTTTTTTCTAACATTTTTTGGGTAATTATTAAAATAAAATTAATGATGTTTTTATTTTTTATTTGTTTTCTTAACGTAAAAAAATGGTTTTAGACTTCTTTTTGTTTAATATTTTTTTGGAAAATATTTCATTTTTTATTTTTTTATGTTTTTTTAATTTATTTTTGGGTTAATTTTTTATTGGATTTTTTTCTTTTTAAATTTAATCATTAGTTTTTTTTTTTTTTTTTTTTTTTAGGTTTTTTGTTTTTGTTTTTGTTTTTAGAATTTTTTGTATTTGATTTTTTTGTCATGTTTATTTTTATTTTATTTATTATGCTTTTTTACCAACATGAAAATCATCAACATTTAAAGAAAAAAATTATCCACACTTAATACATTAGAAAATTTAAAGTGCAAAAAATAAGCCCTCTAAACAAAAAGGGTTGATGCTCATCAGCACTTTTCAAAATCAAGATGAAAATCACTAACAAAAACAAAATGTTGACACTTGATACATTCAAAAATTTGAAGCGTAAAAAATAAGCCCTCTAAAAGAAGTGTTGATGCCGCATCAACACTTTTCAAAATCAGCATGAAAATCACTAACATTTAAAAAATCATAGTTGATACATAAAAAAAATTTGAAGTGCCAAATATATTCTTCAAAAAAAATGTGTATTCTGAATCACCATTTTTCAAAATCGAGTGATTTTTTGCTATCTCAAAAAAATGGGTACTAGGTAATTTTCTCATTTGATCGGTAACTATGTTAAAGGTGTAGTGTTTAATTTGCAGTGACAAAGGCACTTTCATTGGATGGGTTTTCTTCTACTATTCCACTTGGTCAAAAGGAATAAGAAAGGTATAAGCGACAAGTTTGTTGATGTACTTTCTAGAACTAATTTTTGCGTAACTACTTTCCTCAAGCATCATTTTGTTTTGCATGAAAGTTATGTTCAGTAAAGTACATACTTTCAACATGTACATTCAAGCTTGAGTCAAGGGAATCAAGTAGAGGAATTTGTTTACCATTTGCATCATAATTTGTTGTATCATCATGGGAAGAAGGATGTTGCTACTAATAGTAGCATGGACAAAGCCAAAAAGTTCATTGAACAACTCCAAATGGTACATCAAACAATGCAAGATTAGCTTGAAAATAACAAAGGCAAGTACAAAGCAAGGCACGACAAGCATTGTGTAGATAACAAGTTCCAAGTCAGTGATGAATGGAGCAAGATTGGAAAGGTGAGGGAATAGTACCCTCACCTGTTGGACAAATGAAAGTGATCTGTTGGGGTCCAAAAGGCTTCCAGCAGGGAGGAATGATCAGGTGCTCAAAAAATAGCTCAAAATTCAAAGTTGTTGGATTAGTGTGGAACTTGGACGACCGCATAGTGCTCGTCATCTTGAATCTGGCGATACTCATTTCGCATGAAACGGACTCCGTATGACTCCCAGAACAAGTTATGTTCACTTTCCCAAACATGCAAATTAAAAAAAAAAGAGGACAACCTAGTCAACAGTCTGTAATGTTGATGTGGCACTGATTAGGCATGTTATTTGGACGTTGATTTGGTCAACGACCTCCTCAGTGAATCACCAAGTACAAGTGGCTTCATTTCATTTGTTGGATTTTTGTGGTTTTGATTGGTTGAAGGAGTGGCCAACCATGGGTTGACACATGGCTCAGCCAGAGGCCGCCACATGTCTCAGCCAGAGGCCGCCACATGGTAGCCCAGGAGGCCACCAAAAGTTTTTCTATAATCCAGGTGGAGGCAATGAGGGTCAAACCCGTGACCTCCCAACCATATTCTAAAATCTCTACCATTGCACCATCAATGTGGGTCTTAACCATATTGGATGTGCATTCTTTATAAAGTTTTTTTTTTTCACTATATGGTGGTTGGGCGAGCCCACTTGGGCCCAGCCCATGCTTATATAAATTTCCCTTGTGATCACTGTGATGGAGGTGGAGTGGGGGCTCGGACGACGGGCGTGGGCCGTTGGCCTTAGCCCCCGAGCACGTGGCCACAAATTTCAGTTCATAGGCATTAGCATTATTTTTAACTGTCTGACAATTTCACCTAGATTTCGGTGAAATTATCACTCTGTTAGCATGCTCGGCGGGAAAAATTATAGGATGATGCCGAATTTTGGGGAATTTGCGGTGCGATTAGTAGAAGATTGGGAAAGGCCATAACTTCTTCATTTTTTTGACCAAATCAGGAGTAGAAAGAGGCTACACATGCATTTTTGGGCATTCTCGAGCCATTGGAATAGGTTTTAGAGTATTCTAAGCATTGTAAACTTATGTATTCATATTTTTTAGCATAATAGAGACATAGCCTAAGAGGGGTGAAATCCTTCATCATGTGCTACTTTGATACTATTTATGGTGATGTTTATGTTGGTCATTTACTTTTGTTAATTCATTTGTTTATGTTAATTTTCTCATAATTTTTTTACATAAAAAACTCAAAAACCCATGTTTAAACTTGCAAATAATCACACAATTCCTTAATCATATTTAATATAATCTGAAAGGGAATTTTAGCACAACAAAAATAATTTTCTTAATCAGATCAATCCCATTGCCATATGTCCATCCATCAGCTTTTATTTTTTTATAAGTTTTACATTGGTGTGACTACATCATGGTCATATCCAAGAATAACATCCAAATATGGCAGAGAATTGAATTGGTGACTTAACATCTAGGAATGTCTTAACAGTTCACCTAATCACCATCTATCCAAGACCTTGTAGACTTCCTCCATCAAAATTTTATAAACACAATCAAGCTAATTAATGTCTGTGCATTTCTATATAAGCACATTCTTGCTAATCCCATTGCCACTTTTTCACTCATCAATTTTGTATAAACTCAATCAAGTTAATTTCTTTGTTATATCGTGTATGAGTAACCATCCTAGATCCATCTTAACTCTCAGTCTATCAAGTGTTGATAGATCCATCTTAACCAGACTATATTCATCTTAACTCTTGATCTATGAAGTGTCGAGATGGACCAAATATCTTGATGTTTAAACCTCTTTTTTGAGTGCAAAACTTGAGGAAAGGTTTGCACCTTGGGAGGTTTTATTTCTCTCAAAACTTGATAGATCCATATATAATGGATTTAAGTTGGATTAATTATGAATAATTAATAACTATAGTTACTAATTTATTTGATTTTATTTTTAATTTAATTTTTATTTTTATGTAATTTCACTAATTCGAAATTTTTAATTACTAATTACAATTATAATTTTGTCATTTTTTTTTATTTTTTTTTGTAATTTAACGAGTCAAAATATTTAGATAACATACCATAACAAGGCATTACAACCAATCTTCCATATTATGGAAGAGAGTGTCGCTCTTCCCAAAAATGTAAAATAAAATATATAGGCATAGTCTATAAATTAAAATAATTAACCATGGGGGAAATTATTTTTTAATTTATATGGTAAATCATCCTAATTACAGCTATTATATATATATATATATATATATATATTATATATAATAATTATTATATTATATATATATAATAATATATATTGTGGCATAGTCTACTTCAGACAAAATAACCTTTTTCACCAGAACTCACCAAAATTTGCCAAAACAATTTCAAGAGTTTTTGTTGTTTAAAATGCATTTTTGAATGCATAAATGGATTCAACACCTTGCACTCAAATTATGCAGATTAAACCATTTAAAATGAAGTTTTTAAAAAATTAACCAGAAAAATGATATAGACAACTCCTATATATTTTATTACATTTTTTGGAAGAGAGACACTCTCTTCCATAATATGGAAGATTAGTTGTAATGTCTTGTTATGCTATGTTATCTAAATATTTTGACTCGGTAAATTACAAAAAAAATAAAAATAAATGACAAAATTATAATTGTAATTAGTAATTAAACATTTCGAATTAGTGAAATTACATAAAAATAAAAATTAAATTAAAAGAATCAAATTAATCAGATAATAGTATTATATTTATTAATTATTAATAATTAATCCAACTTAAATCCATTATATATGGATCTATCAAGTTCTGAGAGGGATAAAACCTCTCAAGGTGCAAACCTTTCCTCAAGTTTTGCACTCAAAAAAGAGGTTTAAACATCAAGATATTTGGTCCATCTCGACACTTCATAGATCAAGAGTTAAGATGAATCTAGTCCGATTAAGATGGATCTATCGACGCTTGATACATCGAGAGCTAAGATGGATCTAGGCTGGTTACTCATACATACTATAACAAATAAATTAACTTGATTGAGTTTATACAAAATTGATGAGTGAAAAAGTGCCAATGGGATTAGCAAGAATGTGCTTATATAGAAATGCACAAACATTAATTAGCTTGATTGTGTTTATAAAATTCTGACGGAGGAAGTCTACAAGGTCTTGGATAGATGGTGATTAGGTGAACTGTTAAGACATTCCTAGATGTTAAGTCACCAATTCAAATCTCTGCCATATTTGGATGTTATTCTTGGATATGACCATGATGTAGTCACACCAATGTCAAACTTATAAAAAAATAAAATTTGATGGATGGAAATATGGCAATGGGATTGATCTAATTAAGAAAATTATTTTTACTATGCTAAAATTCCCTTTCAGATTATATTAAATATGCTTAAGGTATTGTGCGATTATTTGCAAGTTTAAACATGGGTTTTTGAGTGTTTTATGTAAAAAAATTATGAGCAAATTAACATAAACAAATGAATTAACAAAAGTAAATGACAAACATAAACAACACCATAAATAGTATCACAGTAGCACATGACGAAGGAGTTCACCCCTCTTAGGCTACGTCTCCTTCGTCCAACTTCCAATGGCTTAACCATCTCTATTATGCTAAAAAATATGAATACATCAGTTTACAATGCTTAGAATGCTCTAAAACCTATTCCAATGGCTTGAGAATGTCCAAAAATGCATATGTAGCCTCTTCCTACTCCTGATTTGGTCAAAAAAATGAAGAAGTTATGGCCTTTCCCAGTCTTTTACTTCGCACCGCAAATTCCCCAAAATTCGGCATCATCCTATAATTTTGCCTGCCAAGCGTGCTAACGGAGCGATAATTTCATCGAAATCTGGGTGAAATTGTCAGATAGTTAAAAAGAACGCTAATGCCTATGAACTGAAATTCGTGGCCACGTGCTCGGGGGCTAAGGCCAATGGCCCACGCCTGTCAGCCGAGCCCCCACTCCACCTCCATCACAGTGATCACAAGGGCAGTTTATATAACCATGGGCTGGGCCCAGGTGGGCTCGCCCAACCACCATATAGTGCGGAAATAGACTTTATAAAAAACGCACATCGAATATGGTTAAGACCAATGTTGATGGTGCAATGGTAGAGACTTTAGAATATGGTTGGGAGGTCACGGGTTCGACCCTCATTGCCTCCTCTGGTATTATAGAAAAACTTTTGGTGGCCTCCCGGGCTACCATGTGGCGGCCTCTGGCTGAGCCATGTGTCAACCCGTGGTTGGCCACTCCTTCAACCAATCAAAACCCCAAAAATCCAACAAATGAAATGAAGCCACCTATCACTTGGTGATTCGCCGAGGAGGTCGTTGACCAAGTCAATGTCCAAATAACATGCCTAGTCAGTGCCACGTCAGTAGTATGGACTGCTGATTGGGATGTCCTTTTTTTTTTTAATTTGCATGTTTGGGAAAGTGAACATAACTCATTTTGGGAGTCATACAGAGTCCGTTTTGTGTGAAATGAGTATCACCAAATTCAAGGTGACGAGCACTACGCGGTCGTCAAAGTTCCACACCAATCCAACAACTTTGAATTTTGAGCTATTTTTTGAGCACCTGATCGTTCCTCCCTATCGGAATCCTTTTGGACCCTAACAAATCACTTTCATTTGTCCAACAGGTGAGGGTACTGTTCCCTCACCTTTCCAATCTTGGTCTATTCATCACTGACTTGGAACTTGTGATCTACACGATGCTTGTTGTGCCTTGCTTTGTACTTGTCTTTGTTCTTTTCAGGTTGATCTTGCACTGTTTGATGTACCATTTGGAGTCGTTCAATGAACTCTTTAGCTTTGTCCATGTTACTATCAGTAGCAACATTCTTCTTACCACAATGATACAACACATTATGACACAAATGGTAGACAAATTCATCTACTTGATTCCCTTGACTCAATCTTGAATGTACATCTTGAAAGTATGTATTTTGCTGAACATAACTTTCATGCAAAACAAAATGATGCTTGAGGAAAGTAGTTACACAAAAATTAGTTCTAGAAAGTACATCAACAAACTTGTCGCTTATACCTTTCTTATTCCTTTTGACCAAGTGGAATAGTAGAAGAAAACCCATCCAATGAAAGTGTCTTTGTCACTGCAAATTAAAACTACACCGTTAACATAGTTACTGCTCAAATGAGAAAATAACCTAGTACCTGTTTTTTTTCATATAGCAAAAAATCACTCAATTTTGAAAAATGGTGATTCAGAATACACATTTTTTTTGAAGCATATGTTTGGCACTTTAAATGTTTTTATGTATCAACTATGAACAATTTTTTTAAATGTTAGTGATTTTCATGCTAATTTTGAAAAGTGTTGATGCGGCATCAACACTTTTTTTAGAGGGCTTATTTTTGACACTTCAAATTTTTTTATGTATCAAGTGTGAACATTTTGTTTTTGTTAGTGATTTTCATCTTGATTTTGAAAAGTGTTGATGAGCATCAACCCTTTTGTTTAGAGGGCTTATTTTTTACACTTTAAATTTTCTAATGTATTAAGTGTGGATAATTTTTTTTAAATGTTGGTGATTTTCATGTTGGTAAAAAGAACATAATAAATAAAAATAAAAAAACATGACAAAAAAATCAAATACAAAAAAATTATATATAAAAGAAAAAGAAAATAAAAATAAAATAAAAATAAAAAAAAATGAAAATTTT
This sequence comes from Pinus taeda, assembly GCA_000404065.3. Taxonomy (NCBI): domain Eukaryota; kingdom Viridiplantae; phylum Streptophyta; class Pinopsida; order Pinales; family Pinaceae; genus Pinus; species Pinus taeda. The sequence continues at coordinate 6,551 of APFE031139152.1, read as the reverse complement.
TCAAAAAAAAAAAAAAACAAAAAATCTAAAATTCAATTTTTTTTTTTGTTACAAAAAACAATTAAAAAATAAAAACATCATTAATTTTGATTTTTAATCATTACCAACAAGATGTCAGGAATAAAAAATAAAAATATTTAATAAAATATAATAAAAATAATTTAGGATTATTTTATTTTTTTATGATTTTAATTTAATGTTTTCTTTTAATTTAGTAATCATTTACAAAAAACTAAAGGAAATGTAGGGAAAAAATTTAAAAATATTTAAATATATTAATAAAAAAATTAGGTTTTTTATTTTTTATTAATTAAAATGATAATAATCTAACAATAACCTAAACTAAAATTAAAGAAAAAACAATAAAAAAAATTAAATTGATAAATTAAGTTAAAAACTAAAAAATAAAAAAACTTATAAATTAAAAAAAAAATTATAAATAATTAAAAAATTAAAATTAAAATTAAAGAAACATTAATTATTATTATTTTTTTTAAATCTCCCCTAACGCCACCACTCAATCTACCCCGGCTCGCTTTCCCTCCCTACCCTTGTCTCGCTTCCCTTCACTTCCCCTCTCCCCACCCCAACCCACCCTCGCCTCCCTCCCCCCCCCTCGCCACCCCACCTATCATGACCTCGAGTCATCATCGCACGTGGGCGAGTCAGGCGTGCACGATGAGCATGTTTAACCGACGAGTCACTGTGGCATATTTAATTAACGAGTTGGTGGGCGAGTCGTCGAGGCACGTTTAACTAACAAGTTGGCAGATGAGTCGCTAGGGTGCATTTAATCGATGAGTTGGGAAGGCGCACATAACCGATGAGTTAGAGGGGTGCACATAACCGATGAGTTGTAATGAGCATGTTTAACTGACGAGTTGGAGGGTGCACCAACATGAAAATAAACTAAGTCTTGGAGTGGCACGAGTCAACTTGATTTATAGGGGATGAATAGGGGAGTGATGAGCTGGGCACACCACTCAAACCCACACTTGGGGCTGACGTGTAAAATATGCTAAGGAGGGATTTGGGTGTGTCGGTTGGGTAACACCATGCCCTCTCCCGATGGCTTAAGTAGCATATAAACATACGTGGAGGATGAAGTGGAGAAGGAATCACCAAACAAGCATAGAATTGTGCCTTAGTCGCATTATCGAGTAAGCGAAATGCATATAAGCCACAAGCTTGGATGAGCCTGCATTGACGGGCAAAACACATAACAGTTCGATGGAAAGTTCGGAAGGGCCTCAAGCTGAACGTTAACCGGGTCGCAAGAGGGGTGGGTCAGCCTGCGGACTTGAGTATGGTCGATTGGCAAAATGGAGGGACAGATAACCAAGCAGTTGGACAGCAAGGGGCGCGAGTTGTGTGGTTGTGATAGGGCAAGCTAACACGACCGCAACACGAGCCGTTCAACGTACAAGGTAGACCTGGGTGGTGAAAACGGGTGTGGTGAAGCGGGTAGCGTCGTGGGGTGAGGCTGAGCGGTGTTGTGGCCGGGTCGTGTAGCAGGTCGATCGGCCGAGCAACACAAAAACAACATTTGTATTATTTTATATCCTAGTTGAGTATTCACTCTCGACATTGTAAAACAACAATTCAATATATATATATATATATATACATACATTATTATATGTGTGTCTTGCATTGTTCTTGTGTTGACGAACATTTAAGTAATTTCAGACTTGAAATAAAAATAATAGTGAAAGATGAATGTGTTAGGCATAGTCTGGAAAATGACTTAGAAACCAAGATGTTTAGGCATTTGGCCATTGCCGCACATAGTCCAATTCAGGAAAAAAGAATTGGGGGCATGATAGATGGTATCAGAGGTACAACAAAAACAAGATGTAGAGACCAGGTATTTATGCAGTCTGAAGTTTTGGAAAAGAAATATTGGATTCATAGTTTGGGGTTTCCTGACTTGGAAGTTCATGGAAAAACTATCCAAGCATTGGTGGACACGGTTGCTCCACACAACTTCATGACGACATGATTGGCAAGAGAAGTTAGGCTACAGATTATTCCATCTAATGTGGAAGTCGAGGCAGTGAATTCGAAGGCTAAGGTGTTGGGGTTGGAAAATGAAGTTCTAATTCGAATTGGAGACTGACAAGGTTGATTGGACTTTACGGTGATGGAGATGAACGACTTTAACATGATATTGGGGAAAGATTTTCTAAATGGAAATAAGGCAATTATTGTCCCCTTTTGCGATGAGATTATGTTAATTGGAGTCTCAAAAACTTGGACTTTTCCTACTCATAAGCAAAGGAAGGAAGTTCAGGTGCAACATGTTTCTGCACTAAGCTTTGAGAAAGCTATGTGGGAGTCAGATGTGGAGACATATGCGACAGTCATCAGGGAGGTTGATAGCGATGATAGAGTGGGGACGCCTGCTCCAGCTGAGATTTCCAATGTATTAGACAAATATGCAGATTTTATGCCCAATGAGCTACCGAAATCACTTCCACCAAGGCATTCAGTGGACCACAACATTGAGCTAGAGCTAGGAAAGTAACCTCCGAAAAAAGCTTCTTATCAATTATCAGGACAAGAATTGAAGGAATTGAAACAAAAGTTGAAGGACTTGACTGATGCAAGTTGAATAAGACCTTCAAGGCCCCCATATGGACCTCCAGTATTTTTCCAGTGAAAGAAGGATATGAATGAGCTATGGATGTGCTGTGATTATCGTGCTCTCAACAAGAAAATAATAAAGAACAGGTATCCTTTGCCACTAGTTGCAGATTGTCTCAACAATCTTGTGAAGGCCTGAGTGTTTTTCAAGCTAGAATTGAGGCATGGGTATTGTAGGATAACGGAAGGAGACGAGAGGAAAACTGTGATTGTGGAAAGGTATGGAAGTTTTGAGCTCCTTGTTATGCGTTTCGGGTTGTGCAACACTCCTACCACATTTTGCACTTTGATGAGTGATGTACTACGTCCATATTTGGATTTGTTCATAGTAGTATACTTGGACGATATCGTGATCTACAGTGATAACATGGAGGATCATAAGAAACGCTTGGCTTTGGTGTTTGAGGTACTGAAGAAAAATTAGTTGTACTTAAATAAGTCGAAGTGACAGTACATTTGCCTAGATTGAGATTTCGTTCCTTAGACACATTGTACGCCAAGGGCACATATGGATGGAGCCAAGCAGGGTGAAGGCAATAGAGGATTGGGTTGAACCAAAGAATGTCCATGATATGAGGGCGTTTTCGAGGATGACCAATTACCAGCGCAAGTTTATAGAGGGGTACTCCAAAGTGACACCATCACTGATAGACCTTTTGAAGAAGGATAAGCGATGGAACTGGATGGAGAAGTGTCGTACAACTTTTGAAGACCTAAAGAAGAGGATGGTTAGAGCACTAATACTGAAGTTACTTGACTTTGAGAGACCATTTTAGGTACACACATATGCTTATGATTTTGCGATAGGAGGAGCTCTATGCAGGATGGGCATCCAGTGGTGTATGAGAGTCGGAAGTTGCAAGACAGGGAACGAAGGTATCCGGTTCATGAGAAGGATATGACTGTGATCATCCACTGTTTATAGGTATGGAGGCATTACTTGATTGGGAAGCCTTTTTTTGTCAAGATTGCCAACATTGCAGTGAGTTATTTTGCATCACAACTAAAGCTATCAGCGAAGAAGCTCGTTGGCAAGACTTCTTGGCAGAGCTACTGGGTACAGACTAGGTAAGACTCAATGTAGTTGTAGATGCCCTCAGCAGGAAGGGACAGTTAGCCACACTTTAGGAGGAAGAATATCGAGTAGCAGAAACTAGGAGTTAGGTACAGATGAATGATGAGATGCAAAATAAGCTTTAAGTAAGGATTGAGACTGATACTCAAGCACAGAGCATTGTGAAGTAGGTGAAGGAGAGAAAGACACAGAGGTTTTTTCTATGAGATGGAATCTTGTTCCTTGGGAACAGACTTTACATTCTGAAGTCGTCAGGGCTTAGGAGACACCTTTTGAAGGAGTGCCATGATTCTCCATGGGCTGGCCACCCAGGGCAACATCATTCTTTGCATTGTTGGAGAGAGGGTTCTTTTGGGAGAAGATGCAGGAAGATGTAGAGGAGTATGTGCATAAATGCATTATTTTTTGGCAAGACAAGTCAGATAACCAGAGCCGATTCTAGAGAGACCATGGATGAGTGTTTTGATGGACTTTATTACTCAGTTACCACATGTACAAGGGTATAATGGGATTATGGTCGTGGTCGATCATTTTTCCAAGTATGTCGTCTTCTTTTTTATGAAGATACCATGTGGGGCCGAGATTATTGTTGAGTTATTCTTCAAACGTGTTGTGAAGTATTGGGGGATGCCATTGAGTATCGTATCAGACCGAGATTCACAATTTATAGGCAAATTTTGGACCACTTTGTTCAAGTTGGTTGGGACAGAGTTGCAACAGAGTTCGAGTTACCATCCATAGATAGATGGGCAGACTGAACGGATTAATGCACTATTGGAGGACTACTTGAGACATTATGTGACGGTTGATCAAAAGAATTGGCCTGAACTCTTAGATGTAGCTCAGATTAGCTACAATATGCAGAATAGTTCTGCAACTCGGTATATTCCATTTGAGTTAGTGAATGGACAAATGCCAATTGCTCCACACACCATATTATTGAGAGGTTTCTTGAGGAGTCCACATGCGAAGAGATTCATGATAGCATGGGAGGATACCTTGGAGTTAGCACAGGTGCACTTGCATGAAGCTGCAAGAAGGATGAAGAAATGGGGAGATATGGATAGACGAGACGCACACTTTAGTATTGGAGATATGGTTTTTACAGGATTATAGGGGATCAGTTTCAACCACCGAAAGGGACTGCGAGATTTTTGATGAGGAAGTATGAGGGGCCATTCCAAGTAAAGAAGTGAGTGGGAGAAGTTGCATATGAGTTGGAGCTTCCAAACCACATGCATCTGAAACATCATGTTTTCCATATGAGTCAACTCAAGAGATGTCGACTTGATGCACATCATCCAGACAAGACAAAACCACCGAGGGGACCAACCATGACTGTAGACAGCCCAGACCTTGTTTTGGAGAAGATCGTGGATCTTCAGACTACAGGTCTTGGGAGTAACATGCGACGGAAGTTCTTCATTAAATGGAAGAACACATCAGAGAAGAGTAGCTGGGAGAAGGAGGATTCACTATGGAGATGGAGGAAGGATATTATAGAGTACGACAAGAATTTGAGAGGAGTAGTTGGATTGCCAAGGATGATAATGAATTCTGGTGGGTGAGGATGTCATGACCCCAAGTCGTCATCGCACTTGGTGTGTCAGGCATGCACGATGTGTGCATTTAACCAACAAGTTGGAAGATGATTCGTTGGGGAAAATTTAACCGACGAGTTGGGAAGGCGCACATAACCGACAAGTTAGTAGGGGCGCACATAACCGACAAGTTGTGATGGGCGCGTTTAACCGACCATTTGAAGGGCGCACCAACATGAAAATAAACTAAGTGTTGGAGGGGCACGAGTCAACTTGGTTTATGGGGGATGAGTTGGGGAGCGATGAGCTAGGTGCGCCACTCAAACCCACACTTGGAGCCGACGTGTAAAATATACTAAGGAAGAATTTGAGTGGGTCGTCTGGGTAACACCATGCCCCCTCCGCATGGCCTAAGTAGCATATAAACATACATTCAGGATGAAGTGGAGAAGGCATCACCAAGCAAGCATAGAAGTGTGCCTTAGTCGCATTATCGAGTGAGTGAAAGGCATACAAGCTGCAGGCTTGGATGAGCCTGCATCGATGGGTAGAACAGATAACATTTCATGGATGAGTTCGAAAGGGCCACAAGCAGAACGTTAACCGAGCTACAGGAGGGGCGGGTCTACCCGCGGACTTGAGCGTGGTCGGTTGGTGGAATGGAGGGGCGGATAACTGAGCAGTTAGACAACAAAGGGCATGGATCGTGTGGTTGTGGTAGGGTGAGCCAACACAACCGCAGCGAGGGTCGTGCAAGGTACACAGTAAACTAAGGTGGTGAACACAGTTGCAGCGGTAGTGCAACGGGTGTGGTGAACTGGGTAGCGGTGTGGACTGATGCTGAACGGTGTTACGGCTGGGTCGTGTAGCAGGTCGACTCACCGATCAACACAAAAATAATGCTTGTATTATTTTATATCCCGGTTGAGTATTCACTCCCGACATTGTAAAATAACAATTCGATATATATAACTGATATTTACATTATATATGTGTCTCTTGCATTGTTCTTGTTGTGATGAAGATTTAAGTAATTCTACACTTAAATTAAATTAAATGGTGAAAGATGAATGCGTTAGGCATAGTTTGGAAAATGACTTAGAAACCAAGATGTTTAGGCATTTGGCCGGTGTCGCACGTAGTCCAATTCGGGAAGAAATAATTGGCGGTGTGACACCACCCCTCCCTCTATCCCCCCTCCCTCTCCACCCTCTCCTCCCCACCCAGCCCTCCCCACCCTCCCGGGCCCCTAACCAGTAGGCAAAGGGCGACAAGCCGATTCTCGGAAT
>APFE031139145.1:79484-116321 GCA_000404065.3 Pinus taeda | reverse complement strand
ATAAACTTTATTTAGAATCATAATCTCACGGGTCGGGGAGCATTATGTGTCATGGACAGATTAGGATAAAATTGATCCAAAATGGCCCAATTTCCAAGAAAATTCAGGGATAGATTTAGGTGCCCGGTATAGTTACACAGCGTCAAAGTTTCGATGTCCTATTTCCTTCATGCCTCCAAGAGTTTAGAGGGTCTACGAAGCAACCCAATTCTTGAAAAATCCTAAAGCGCCCAAAAACAGCTTGGAACTTGGAACTATGTACTCTGTAGATTTATTGCTTCGCAGAATTACAAGCAAAAATGCAGTTTTCAAGGCCAAGGTAGATGAGGTCAACGGCTTTGGAATCCGCACAATAGTGGATAATGCTCTGCATATAGAGTGAAACAAAAACAAACGTGTAAAACCAAAAAGTACAATCAATAATTTCAAGAGAAACTAAAAGACACGATTCAATAATTTCAAAATACCTACACATCAAGAAAACCTAGGTTTTGAAATCTTGCAGAAGGATACCGTTGAGCTACATTCCACTCATATTTCTAAAGAATTCAACCAAAACACAGAGACAACAGACGTACCATCAAAGAAACTCAGAGTCTAAGTAGGCGTTCCAAATTACCAATAGACGCTAGGATAGGTACAGAGAATTTGTCATGGAAATGCCCACTGAATAATTGTACTGTTAAATGCAAAAGCTAAATTGTTCCCTCTCCAATATATGTTATTTATTTCAAGACTACAATGTATCCAAATTGATGGCATGTAGCACCTTAAGGAGTCTAATCATCTCTGGATAACCAAATTAGCTTCTTTCTCCATTTTTAGTGCAGTATTTCAGTGAAGCAGGTAATAAACAGATAAATTTCACTAAAATTCATGTGCTCGATGTAACTCATTTATTTGAACATAATATTGATCTAGTCTACAGAAAAAACCCATACATCCGAATGCCCTCAAGCAGCAGTGAAGAACGGCAGAGCATGTTGATAATTTCAAAGGAAATTTATTTCTTTAGCAAATCACCTATTCCTACCTATTTAACCTGAAATGGCTTAGAAAACAACACTTAAATTCCTTTGACCTTAAATCTGGGAGTTTCAAATATGGTATAAACTATAACAGAATGTGACACTATTTTACAGCCACCATCAAATAACTTTAAACAATATATGGCTTATTATACATCACAGATTTCAAATGATAGAGTAGAGAACCTCATTAGCCTAGTAGCCCAGGGATGTGTAAGTTAGTCACTCTACTGATGTGTAAGTTAGTCATTCTTGAGTTGATATGTGTTTTTTTAAATAAAAATAAATTATGTTCAAAAAAATAATATGTGTTTTTTTAAATTAAAAATAAATTATGCTCAAAAAAATAATGTCAGTCATAAAAAAATTTAAAAAATATGAATAAAATGTGTAACTTTTATATTTTCAAAAATATTTGAGCAGCAGATATCATTTAAAAAAAAATGTATTTTCATTAAAAAATAAGTTTTATAATTTAAAAAATGATTTGATCCTGTATATACTACTTTAGATAGTATTCAAAAATATAATTTAAACAGTAAAAACTTATGCATTATATTTTGGACTTTAAAAAAGTTTTGAAAAAAAAAATTGATATCTCAAAATTCATGTTAAATCCTTATTTAAAATAAATCTATACTGATTTTATCTACTATACATTTGAATTGCATTTTGATACTTGAAAGGCTACAGATATATATGGTCCCAACTTCTAAGCGAGATTTGGGAAAGAGAAGACAACGTACCTTCATCCGAAATGTCTGCTAAAACGCTAAGCTAACGCAAAACGGCCAGGGAAACTGAGAAGCAGCATATTTTATCCCCCAGTATGCCATGACCAGGCCTATCCAATATATCTGTGACATCTTCTTCTAGAACGGCCAATCCAGCCCTCCTGGAATACCAAACCATCTTTCCATAGCCTGCATTTACACACTGCCTCTCTCCATATCGACGCAACCATCTGGGCGCTCTAACAAGGCCATCCAATCAATTTTATTCCACTGGTCAGGATTCGAAAGTGAAGGAATTGCATGCTATTATGCTAAGCACAGTGTGAATTTTAGGAAAAATTAGTTGAGGCGGGACAGTTGAGTGTCAGTCTGTGGGCAGGGCAGGAATCGAGACAGGGCGTTCTAACAGAAGGCAATCCAATCATTTTTATTCCACTGGTCGGGATTCGGAAGTGAAGGAATTGCATGCTATTATGCTAAGCACAGTGTGAATTTTAGGAAAAATTATTTGAGGCGGGACAGTTGAGTGTCAGTCTGTGGGGAGGGCAGGAATCGAGACAGCGTACGAAACAGTCGAGGATTAACCGCGGCGTGTCGATTAAGCAATCAGTAGCAGTGAGGCTCATGATATATGAGCAATGAATAGCGTACACAGTACGTACCTCGTCGTCTTTTCTACATTCCCAGGTTTTATCCTCTTTCGCGAGGAATTCCGACCAGCTCGACATAAAGCAGACATAAAGCACCCTCCGGGGCAAGATGCAATCATATCCATTGCCCATAAATTTTTTTTTTAATTAAATGGTTTTTAATGGTAAAAATGATTTACACCATCCAAAAAATAAAAACTGTGTAACATTCAAAATTTTGAAATTTGATAGCTATAATTTTGATTTTCAAAAATTTTCTCCCAAATTTTTACCAAAATCTTATTTGAAAAAGCTAGAGTTAGTGATGGGACTTGCTTTCTTATTGCTTGGATCGTTCAAATTAGCTTTCTTATTGCTTGTATATGGGTGATGCCTCCAGAGATTTGAACAAGGGTGTGACTACTTTACTTGCTTTCTTATTGCTTATATCCTCCTACTTGCTTTCTTATTGCTTATATCCTCCTACAAAGGCCTATGGGTGATGCCTCGAGAGATTTGAACACAAGTGAGACTACTTGCAAATCGATTACAAACTTGCTTTCTTATTGCTTATATCCTCCTACACCACGGGCATACACGGGTGGGACTACTTGCAAATCGATTACAAACTTTCTTTCTTATTGCTTATATCCTCCTACGCTATGGGCGTAGACTACTTGCAAATTGATTACAAACTTGTATATCCTCCTACGCTACGGGCGTAGACTACTTGCAAATTGATTACAAACTTGCTTTCTTATTGCTTATATCCTCCTACATTACAAGCGTACACGGGTGGGACTACTTGCCAATTGATTACAAACTTGTTTTCTTATTGCTGATATCCTCCTACACTACGCTTGCAAATCGATTACAAACTTGCTTTCTTATTGCTTATATCCTCCTACACTACGTTGCTTTCTTATTGCTTATATCCTCCTACACCACGGGCATACACGGGTGGGACTACTTGCAAATCGATTACAAACTTTCTTTCTTATTGCTTATATCCTCCTACGCTACGGGCGTAGACTACTTGCAAATTGATTACAAACTTGCTTTCTTATTGCTTATATCCTCCTACACTACAAGCGTACACGGGTGGGACTACTTGCCAATTGATTACAAACTTGTTTTCTTATTGCTGATATCCTCCTACACTACGCTTGCAAATCGATTACAAACTTGCTTTCTTATTGCTTATATCCTCCTACACTAAGTTGCTTTCTTATTGCTTATATCCTCCTACACTACGAGTGTATGGGTGACGCCTCTAGAGATTTGAACATGGGTGGGACCATTCCAAACACCAAAACTCTAGAGGCTAAAGTTGGTGATGAGACTTGCTTTCTTATTGCTTGTATCCTCATACACCACGGGCATATGGGTGACGCCTCTAGAGATTTGAACACGGGTGGGGCTACTTGCAAATCCATTCCAAACACCAAAACTCCAGAGGCAGGAGTTGGTGATGAGACTTGCTTTCTTATTGCTTGTATCCTCCTACACTAAGATATCAAAACATATATGTAGATTTAAAGAATTAATTATATTATTAATTATTATTATTATTAACTATAAAAATAATATAAGTTAATTATATAAAATAAATAAATCATTATAGTAAATTTTTAATTATAAAGATTTCATTTAGTTTTCTATGGAGGTCCTTAACATGTAAACATATTTTGTTACAATATCATGGACCAATTCTATGTCTTATTAATATTACATGCCTAAAAAATCATAACCCATGTTTGCACATGGAGGCTCCACACCTAGTATAGTGTTGATGTACGGTAAATGTTAAATGTAAATATTTTTTAAATTCATTTTTTTTATTGTAATTTGTTTTTGTTAATAAAATGACGAAAAAAATTTAAATAAAAGAAAATCATAATATACATATCACATTAAAATATATCACATATAAATAGTAATTATAAATTAACATCAATTTTACCATATAAATTAAAATAATGAACTCGCAACTATAATTAAATTTAATTAATAAGCACATAAAATTTTAACATTTGCAATATAACAAGTCTTAACCATGAATATTCACCCCATTTGTAACCCCCTCCTCCCACATCTACCCAAGCAATTGGTCAGTCGGGGTAAACATGCGATGAGAGGCCACTATGATAAGACTCAACCTCCTACGTAACCTTAAGGAAACAGAGTCGACAGAATAAGACCTTACAGACCTCCCTTGAGTGCTTTGGGACCCCCAGGAGCTAATCCACCACTCATTTCAATGAACTAAACCCAAAGTCGCTCCCATGACAAGGAATACATGTGACTAGAACCCTATAGTCGCTCCCACAATGCTTGCAAGGGAGACACTACAGTTTTTTTGAGCCAGTTCTATGCTAGAGACTATGAGATTTAAGCCACTTTTACAGGGCGAGTCTTCAAACCAATGCCTAGAACTTGATGAGACTTTCCAAGACAATAAATGACACCAAGACAAAGCCTTTAACACAAAACTTGATCAAGGGCTTGACCTAACCAAGTCTAACCATGACAGACATTTTGTCAAACACTTAGTAAATATGCAACCTACAGGTGTAAATAATAGATATGAGCATAGGGGTCTCATACTTATCTGATATTCACCATGAAGCATTGTTTCCTTATCACTTTAACTACCATTCCATCCATTAGGTCATAGATATATTGCTCATTCATTTACAAGTAAAAACATGATGAGAGACATACATGCTTGTTGTCATAAAACATATACATAACTAGCATAATAGGGACAAAAATATAAATGAAATTATAGCCATATACATCACATATAATCCATCATAATACTAGTAGAAATACCAGGAGAAATCACCTTTCATTAATGATGCAAAATCCAAACCCAGGATGAGACTTCCACGTTCCACCCGAACGTAGAATGGCTGAGCCAAATCTCTCTTCAGTTATTCACCTTTGTTCCATATTCCAAGAAGGAATGTGGGATCTCATATAACACATCAATAAAAAACCATTTAGGGCTTCAAGAAGCCATCCACCTCAACCCATCAAACAGTGATTCCATCTCACGGTTGGACATCACCAAAACCATCATCTGATCGATCTATATTCTAGCCTTCCAGGGCTCCAGATAATTTGTTCCAACTTGACTCCCAAGACTAGTAACTCAACCCATAGCTATTGTCGGGCTCCAGAGCATTTGTTCAACCAAGGCTCCAGGACTAGTAACTAAACCCACCACTGTTGTCGAGCTTCTAGAGTGTTTGTCCAATCAAGGCTTCCAGGACTAGTAACTCAACCCACCAAGGGCTTCTAAAGTGTTTGTCTAACCAAGGCTTCCAGGACTAATAACTCAACCCAAGTTGTTACAAGGCTTCTAGAGCGTTTATCCAACCAAGGCTATGGGACTAGTAACTCAGCCCAAGTCGTTACAAGGCTTCCAGAGCGTGTGTCCAACCAGGGCTTCCAAGAACTAATAACTCAACCCAAGCTAAGGAAACATGAGAATCAACCAAAACTAAACAAGTAAATAAAACCACAATCTCCATGGTTATCCAGGAAATCGAAAGGCTAGGAAAATCCATTGTCAATCCAGGCAATCCTCCATACTAGTGAAAAATCATAACCAAGAAACCAAATGCATGTGCTATGCATGCCAAAACTACTGAGGCAATCATACATGCAACTGGGTATCTGTAAGAAAATATGATGTAGTTGTTGATCATGATGCCCTCTTGCACTTTCCTGCTCTTCCTTTGCCTTCTTGCTCTAAAAATCCACGTATGCCACACCCTCCAAGAGTTCTCCAAGAAAACTCTAAGTCTCTAAGAGTATGAGAGAGAAAATAGAAGAGAGCTCCACCAAAACCTGTCAAAATATTACCAACTGATCCTCAGAAGCCTTTTTATGAATAAGGCCTCTATTTTCTTTATTTTCCATTATTTTCCTTCATTTCCTCCTCACATGCAACCTGTGACCTTTCACCTTCCTTTTCTCCTAATTTCCTTTATTTTCATAAATAAATGTGCCAAAAATGTCATTTTGCCTTTCCAAAGCCTTAACCATTTCCTTTTCCAATTTCCTTAGCCATAGTAAATTGAATCAACACCCACTAGGATGTTTCCCCTACCATTCAGCTTGGAATACATGTCCCATCACCATGGCCTTATATAATTTTACATGGATTTTTAACCAGGGTTGTTACAAAACCCTCCCACTTTGGGGAACACCGTCCTCAGTGTTTAATGACACCTATAACCAACAAGATTACTGAAAACAAAACATATTTCCCATGGAGATTTATAACACAGGTTATTGCAATATTTACAATGACCACTACTGAAACATGAAAATCATACTGTTTGTTGGAGCTTTATAACATAGCTCATTATGGTATTTACAATAACCACATATTCACATATGCATTTGCTTCAACTAGAAAATAACCATACTATCTATGGCGCTTTATAAATCCAGTTCGATACAGTATTCACAATAATACACACATATATACATTTGTTCAGCCAACAAATAAAAGGATATGATGCTTGTATCAATCAGGAGGGGAATACAAAGGCTCACACCTCCACCCTCAAAATAGTATCAGGATTCACCTCCTTCCCAGGAAGTCTAGAATCCACTGCAAAGTCAAATCTACATCCAATGTCTAGAGTTACAATCCAGTGCCACTTGTCCTCTCAGTGAACAGCTATTGGCTCATTATTCCAGGGCACAATCCCAATGTGTATTTGATTCTATTTGGCAATGTTAATGACCAAAACAAATCCATCCCTTTCCTTCCCTTCTCTGCTACGCAGTCCCTCGGGCAATCCAATCACCCCTTCCATGTAGTCCCTCACCTTCCAAGTTCTGCTGGCACCCCCATTCCGGGCAGTTCATCCCTTGGCAAGGCTTTCTTACATCGGAAGATATAAAACCAAGGCATATACCTTCCTTAAAACCATCATACCAGTCATAGCATGCTCATGGAAATCAATGGAAACTATTGGGTACAAGCATCCCATAATGGCCCTGCTTATGAAGTGCTTTACCAGCATACTATTGCATGTTCCAATTTCTTTCATTGCTATTGCTAATTTTTCTTGTCGATTTCAACCACCCAATGAGGTATTTCCGTGCTTCCTGTACCAAGAACATACCTTCCATTAGATTTAAAATAAATTGAAATAAATTCACATCATACCTCACTGGTGGCTCATCAATAAGGTAAAATTTTAGTTCTGTTTGTTTCCTGCCACAACAAGTCAAACTAACTATTTCGTCAAAACATCATGCATAAACATATCACATCTGGTTACCTCAAAACACAACCATCATAGATCAACATCATAAATCACATGTAACCATCATAAACTATAATCATAAATCACATGCATGATAAAACTGAATAAAATATTGATACTTATCCTTTAATCAATCCTTGGCTTCTGTTATGAAACCAACTCACAAAAATATAGAAAATATAGATCAAGGCCTTATAATTTAGCCTCTTCGAAGGGGAAACCTCCTTTACATTACACAAATGACAATTCTTGGATGATGCAAATGACTAAACCTCCCTTCTATATATAGGAGTCTAAGGGGTCACAATATAATCAAGCTGACATAACAGTAATAACATAAGGGCACAACAATAACAATAGTGGGTTTCTATGGGGCACACTGATAACAAGATGGAGACAATAGGGGTACAATAATAACAATAAGGGCTACAATGACAATAGTACTGGGGGAATCACTAGTATTATAGGGACCTAACGTGCCCCTCTCCTTCCAAAAAGCGTTGTCTTTAATGCTTGAGTAGTTATGGATGTTTCTGTATAAAATTATCATCCTCCCATGTGGAATATTCAGCGGATAAGTTCTTCCACTTGACGAGATACTCTGAAATTGAACGATTTCATAGGTGTTGAGTTCTTGTTTTTGTGACTGCTTCCAGTTCCAATATGATTTTTCCTTCCTTGTCAAGTTCTGGCAATATTGTTTGAACTGGGAGCTTGTCACCTATAACCTTCTTTAAACATGAAACATGTAAAACTGGGTGCACTTGGGAAGCTGCAGGAAGCTCCAATTTGTATGCCATAGTACCAATCTTTTGCAACACCTTGTACAGACCATAATACTTTGGTGATAATTTATTATCCCTCTTAGCTTGCTTGAGGGACATTTGTTTATATGGTTGTAGCCGTAGGAATACCCAGTCACCTACATCAAAACTTCTTTCATTGTGATGTTTCTATGCCTATTGTTTCATTCTATTTTGCACCAATGTGAGGTTATCCTTTAAGATTTTTATAACTTGTTGTTGATGTTTAGTGTGATCTTCCACTGCTTGAACCTTAGAAAATAATTTTGTCCAAAAATTTCCAGTGAAAATGGGATCTCTGTCGCTTACAATAATCTTTGGGTTTCCATGTAGCTTTTGAATAGTTTCCATAAATGCAGTAGAAAATGTAATGGCTTTAAATGGATGTGGTAATGCACAAAATTGCATGCAGACTTGGTAAGTCTATCAACTACCACCATGATCACACTCTTTCCTTCAGACTTGGGTAAACTTGTGATAAAACCCATTGAAACCTCCTCCCAATGTTGGCTTGGAATGGATAAAGGTTGTAATAGACCTAGGGTCTTAATTGTTTCAACTTGATTTTGTTGGTAAACCAAACATTCCACCACAAACTTTTGAATATCCGATTTAAGTCCATCCCAAAAAATCCCTTCTTAACTCTATGGTAATTAAAAATCCTGAGTGCCCTCCTAAGGGAGAAGTGTGCAATTCCATTAGAATCTTTTGTTTGAGTTGGAAATTCTTACATAGGTATAATTGATATTTGTACCATAACGAATCATTTTTCCAGCTAAATGTATCAGATGTACTGGGATCTTCTTGTAACTTCTGAATGAGTGCCCACACTTCTTCGTCATTCTTCCATTCATACCTTGCTTCGTTTATCCAATATGGTTGGATAATAGAAATGGTGCATAGCAATGCTTCCACTTCCTCGTCCTTTCTTGAGAGTGCATCTGCCACAACATTTTGCTTCCCTTTTTTGTAGATGATTTGAAAGTCATAACCCAACATCTTTGTGACCCATTTTTGTTGCTCTTCAGAGGATAATCTTCGTTCTAAAAAGTATTTAAGACTATCATGATCCATTTTTACCTTGAAGTGTCTTCCCATTAGGTAGGGTTGCCATTTCTTAAGTGCATGTAGTATTGCCAACATTTCCTTCCAATAAATAGCTTTGTGTAATTACTTTCCTTTGATTGGACAACTTTTGAAAGCAATGGGTCTTTCATCTTGCATTAAAACAACACCAATTCCATTTCCTAAAGCATCACATTCCACAATAAAGGTTTTTGTGAAGTTCGGTGTAGCTAATACTGGTGCTTGACACATTACCTCTCTAAGATGTTCAAAGGCCTTTGTTGCTTCTAGAGTCCATGAAAATGCATCTTTCTTAAATAATGTTGTTAGAGGTGCTGCTATTCTCTCATAATTCTTAACAAACTTGCGATAATACCCTGTAAACCCGAGAAATCCTCGGAGATGCTTTATGGATGTGGGAATTTTCCATTCCTTAATGGATTTAATTTTGCTAGGGTCTACCTTAACACCTTCATGAGATATAATATGACCCATATATTCCAACTCTTGTACTCCAAAGAAACATTTGGATCTTTTTTCATATAATTGTTTCTCCTCCAATAGTTTGAGCACCCTGTCAACATGTTCAACATGATCCTTCCAAGACTTGCTGTAGATTAGTATATAATCAAACAATACTAACACAAATTTTCTAAGGGTGGGTTTGAAAATGGAATTCATCAAACCTTGAAATGTAGAAGGTGCATTGGTAAGGCCAAAAGGCATGACCAAAAATTCATAATGACCCTCATGAGTTCTAAATGTTGTTTTCAAAATGTCTTCAGTCTTCATTCTGATTTGATGATATCCTAAATGAAGATCCAACTTTGTGAAGTAAATTGATGCATGCAATTCATCCAATAATTCATCAATGACAAGAATGGAAAATTTATCTTTAATAGTGAGCTTGTTGAGCTCCCTATAATCCGAACACATGCACCATGATCCATCCTTCTTGTGCACCAATACTACTAGAGTAGAGAACATAACAGTAATTATTATGAAGTAAATTGATGCATGCAATTCATCCAATTCTTGTATGGCCTGTTGTTGGGAGGAACACTTATTGGAATAAAATGAATAGCATGATCATGATCACGAATAGGTGGGAGGCCTTTGGGAGTCTCAAATACCTTGGAATGATTGTCCAAGACTTTTTGGAGATATGGAGAAATAGATGATTTCGATGTGTGAACCTCTAGCTAACATAATTGTGCAATTACGCCTCGTTGTTCCTTCTTTAGAAGCTTTGTCATACCATTAGAGCTGATTATCTTTCCTGATTTCCTTGCAATATCCCTTAATTCAACTTCCTTTCCTTCTGTACAAAATTTCATGGAAATTTCTTGAAAATTAAAAGCTATTGTACCCAAGGGCTGTAGCCATTGGACTCCTAGTACAACAACAGCACCACCCATTCTTGGATGATATAAATGAATAAACCTCCCTTCTATATATATGAGTCTAAGGGGCCACAATATAATCAAGTTGACATAACAGTAATAACATAAGGGCACAACAATAACAATAGTGGGTTTCTATGGGGCACACTAATAACAATATGGAGACAATAGGGGCACAATAATAAAAATAAGGGCTACAATGACAATAGTAATGGGGGAATCACTAGTATTATAGGGACCTAACAACTTCCACCTTTTTATTTATTCTATACGCACTCTAGATCGGTTTCCAGACACGACAAATACCAAGTGCCTTCTCCTCAACCATGTGCACACACAGATAGTGTACATCCCACACATACAACCACACATGACATACCACTCCATGCAATACATGCATCTACACCTGACATACAACACATTCCCCTACACCCAATGTACAACACAACATGATACATACTCATATGTCCGGTGTACAACACAACACAACATGTATACATACACAATGTAAATCACAAGTTATACATTTCACACACAACTTGCAACACCACAAAATGCATTCACATACACCCGATATACAACACAACTCATACATCTATAACTGATGTACAACGCCACACAATACATGTACCCACACAGAGTACAACACAATGAATACACATGTCACGATATGACGACTACATAATGCACATACATAGTAACACATATACACAACACAACATGTACGACATGCACATAATACCACATGTACACTAGTATCATATGTACCACATGTACATAGTACCACATGTACATAGTACCACTTGTACACTGCAACCACCTACATAATGTGTGCACAACATCACCTATAGACGACACCACTTGCACAACGTGTATACAATGCCACATGTACAACATGTACACAATACCACATGTACATAGTACTACATACACGACATGTACACAAAACCACATGTACATAGTGCCACATGCACAACATGTACACAACACCACCTACACACAACGCCACTTGTACAACATGTACACAACACCACATGCACACAACACCACTTGTACAATCATGCACACAACACCATATGTACATAACATGACATGTACCACATGTACGCAACACCACATTTACATAGCACTACATATCCAACATGTACATAGCATCACCTATACACAACATCGCATATCCAACATGAGTAGAGCACCATATGCACACAACACTATCTATACCACCTTGTACATAATCATTACATAACAACATGTACACACACTATATACATAAAACACTGCATGCACATAATATCATAGATGCAACATGTACAACATATACAACATATGCACAACAATAATACCTCACATCCAAAAGCACACTGTCTCTACCAAGATACATTGCTTCCAGTGTCTTATCCATGTTTGTCCCAACATGTTGTAGACCACACTGCTTTCGTTTCGTTGATGCATCCCTCAATGTTACCTATCATAACATAAACATAGGTATAATACAAGCATACAATATCAATTCATATCCACATGATACTAACCTCATATATTTGTCATGACTACTCTTCCCAATTGATTCCTTACAAGACCAAGAACGTCTTCATGTCATTTGGTTGCAGAAGCAATCGTTCCTCCACAAGAACAATTCCTGATGACCCTGTCAGACAGTCACACAGATACATAGATACATACACATATATAAGCATTAGCATAAACAATCGTGATCCCAACATAATTACATAAGGTCAAGGTTAAGAGAACTTTGTTATTTGTGCATAGCATGCATAAGATTTATAGAAATCATTCCCAACATAGCCAAGGCACCTGACACCTCAGATCCATTTACTTTACCCTTCTTATTTACCTTTCTCATGATCATCTTGTCATTGTCCATTTACCATAATGGACCCAATCAATCCAACCGACTGTCATAGTCTTACCTTTCGATGCACTTATTCATGTACAAAGCTTCACTTGAGTCTTACATTACTTATTGGGTACCACACATGTCTCCTCGAGCTCCATTAAATTTCCTCCTTCCCCAACTAATTCCCATGACACTCAAAACAATAAAGGAAAGACTGATAATAAAACAAGAACAAAACCATGGAAAACCAACAACAACACGACACCACAAACAAATTGGGATAACTATGCATTAAACACAATCAAAATTGTCATTCAAGTGAAACAATCACAAAAGACCAAAATCACAAGACTAACAACACACACCATGATGCAATCCCCATGGTTCCCAAGGAAAGCTCAAGCCGAGCCTTCTTCAGAATTTCATGGCAGTTTCATTTCCATGCAATCCCATGCATCATATTGCCATAAACACATAACTGTCAGTGCATAAGTAAACATAATGGCATACTAGTTACCTTACCTTGTTGTGCCAAACATGTTTCTTGCAACTAAACACATCCACACCATCTCTCAAGGGACTCTAATTCCCTTGACAGATCCACCTACAACTAGAGGCTGTCTAATGTACCTGTCAAGTACATGTTCATGAATATAGCACATATCCACATAATGCCAGACAAAATCAATGTTAAGAAGACTTCATGTATGTGAGGCACTAATTCATTTGGAATTAAAGGTTCCAAACATAGCCAAAGGAATTCTTGTCCAATTCCTTTCTTTTACCCTTTTTACCTTGTTGCAATCGAGGCTTACTATGTACTGTCACATCACCCAATTGTTAGTTATATAAACATATCAACTATTAAATTTTCATACTAATACCAAGCATGTTTCTTACAACTCTTTACCCATGTCAATCACATGTTCCAAATATCAAGACAATTATATCTATCAATTTGAAATCAACCTTTACAAACAATCATGTCATAATCCATAATCAACTCATAGTCATTAGACATAATGCTAGAACTATCACCTACTATACTCAAGTACATATCAACTGTCTCAACACATCTATGTTAGTATAATCATCTCAAACAAGATCATTGGAACACATACTCGTATTATGCAACTCATCAAACATTCAACAAACTTGCAAATATAAATAAATCAACTAGATGACATGATAGACACCAAACACGCAACATCAAATAGATGACATAATCAAGAATGAAGCACCAAGTATACTACATAAGAAAACTCATACCTTAGTGTACCTCAGGGGAGGCTATCTTGTATGCTCAATCAATCTAGTTAGCAAGATATAACTTTACAACATGTCAACTCAAACATAAAGAAGATCATGATATACATAACACTAACTAACTAACATGTTCACGTCATAAACTCATAAGCATTTATCATTCATACATAACAACCACATGTGCAAAGTCATCACAAATATGTCGGCTCATACCCACATATCATAACCATAACCATCTGCATATTCCAATCCAATTTAGCATGATACATATAACATCAAGATATTAATGTTATAACCCTAATAATCAAGTTAACTAACATATAAAAACAATTAGTTAACATATAACATGTTCATCAACAACATATGACCTAATCATCATGCTAACTATCATATAAATACAAGTTAACCTATAACATACTCATCAACAACATATAACATGATCATCAAGTTATCTAACATGAAGCAAAAATAGCAATGAATACAACCACATGTTATTATCATTCATGACACATGTGCATGTGACTATACTAAACAACTATCATCTATCATGTATGTAACCATAACATAAAAATATGTATATAAACCTAATGCATATGAAAATCCTTAACTTACATACCTACATGCCAAACATACAATACATGTATGACGATCTACTCTTGCCTCGAGGTCCAATGCTGCAACTTCACTTTAATGATCTGCATCTCATGTTCTATCTCAACCAACACATTAGCATCATAACCACCAATAGCACCATGATGACCTAAATTTGCACATAATGACTTCACAAGGCATTTTTGACCTATAATTCATGCATAACTATAACCAAGACTATACATGCATAACAACTACATATAGACATATAACACATGATTGAAAAACCATATACACACTGTTGGATGCAGGAATTGCACTTAAGCAAACTCCTCAACACTTGATTGTCAACCTACGGGTTTTGTAAACTTAAATACAAAGCACAGGCAATGCTAGAAGTGGTATGAAATTTTCATATTCCTAATCCTACTTCTTAATGGAAATGCTTTCAGAATCAAACAAAAAACAATCGTAAAGGCAATTGATACCAAAGCAACTCTAGAAGAACACTTTGCAAGTAAATCAAGTAAAGGAGTTTTCACACAACTGAAACAATCTTAAATGTTGGAATGAAATGTTATGTTCATCTTCAGATAGATGTCTAACATTCTGACAAGTGGACCCTTGTAGAGATCTGTTTTCCTCTTGATCTTCCTTCGACACAAACAACTTGGTCTTGCATTGTTGCAATCTGCTTGCACTAGTGCAGGTATAGTGTTTTTGTGTAAAAGTATATTTTACCTCCCTTACTGAAGATTTATGTCTTTGAGGAGGTGCTCTAAGCCTCAGGGCTTAGAGCACTCTGTTTTTGTGACAAGAGACCAAATCTTACGTAGAGGAAAATTTTCCTTCACTAAGTTTCCAATTACTTTCGAAAAGACTGAAAGACGTGCTGAAAAAGAATTGCAACTGCAAATGAAATCCTCAAATAAATTGTCTATGGGAAGCAAATGCTTTAATTAATTAAATCTTGCAGAGGAAATAAAATTCATGAATTGAAAGCAACTCAAAGTAATCAAAGTAGTAGTCTAAGTGATCTGCATGTGCCAACTAACTTTGGCAATCTACTCAAAGTGTTTATGTTCCTTATTCATAAAAACATAAAATGCAAGTATAACGTGTCTGTGATAAATTCATGCAATTGTTCTTAGGTCCTTTAGAAATATGCCTTTAATGTTGAAGACAATTACTGAAGTTAATAGTTCATTTTCTTGCAAAATAATTGGAAATGATATGCACGAAAGAAATTTAATGTTTATTGTTAAATAAATAATTGAACCGAAGTGCAGGAAGTCGCATGCACTGGTACAGGAAAAGGGCTTCTTGCACGATCCAAGTGAGAGCGAGTTGAAACAAGGATTTCGAGTAAAGGAATGCAAGAAAGGAATTCCAAAAAAGAAACAAATTCAACTAACTCCCAAGCCATGGATCTGTTTCACACTTTAACTACCAAATAGATTTAAATCATAATTTTAGAAATAAATCTCAGAACTGCTCACACCACGCAACTGCAAAAAGAAATATTCACACTATCTTTCTGAATACTGAAAGCACAAGGCGTAAACGAGATGGGTTGGCTAGGCCCTAGCCGACCATCTCGTTTCCCGTTTAAGAAATGAAAAGGTTCAGCACTCAAATACACATCAAAGATAAATTAAACATAGTGTATGAAAATCATGGCAGATTCCTTTTATTACTTGATCATCAAATGTACATAGAAATGCAAGTCCAGCCCAAAGACAAGGGTGATACCCAAATTACATAAAAAATGAAATTACAGTCGATGGATCACCAGTTAGTTCTACCTATGATCTATATTTTACACATCCTTTCGGCCTTATCCATATTCCACTAATTATAGACATTTTCTTATTCAGGCCTTTCGGTCGAACAGACTAACAACCGAAATTACAAAATCAGCCAATAGTTATAAAGGAATGTGTATCTCGCTTGGCCATAGACCATATTTGGAAAAGATCCTTGATTGTGCACCACCGATATCCTTCTTCAGTTCATTAGCAACTAAACTCAAAGTCAAGGATCAAATCCATTCGCGTGGAAAGATTTAGCTCATGGAAATCTCGGATAGTCCTCATGGCAGTGCAGGAATCTGCCTGCACTAATCATACTCAATCATAATTAATACTAAGTTCATCAATTACTTCTAGGAAATTAACATAAGTTACAAGAGGTACTTAATAGACATGAAATCTATATAAAAATGATTAATAAAGCACTTTAATAAATCTTAATGTAAAATAAGAAGCATGTGTAGGAATAGGTAGTTATCTTGGACTAATGCAGGAAAGAGAGGTTTATGTTGAGATAAAACAAAGGTTAATGTTTATAGAAATGGGGTCAAAATATGGTAATTTGGGACACCAACATCCTCCCATCCCTAAGTTATTGTGTGTCCTCGCACAATATTTTACCTTTGCAAAAAAAATCCTCAAAAATGAATGGCCAACTCCTCAATCCTGAACTTCAATTTTTATCCCTGCTTTCACTGTCTTTGGATTTTTGTCTGGGGCTCTTCGCAACTGCTTAGTCACCTTCTTGAGGAACTTTTAGCATTTTGAGGCTCGATACTTCCATACCTTTACTTGTTTCTTCTGCCTTTTTACCTCTGCAAGTAGCTCCAGCTCGCTCTGCTTCTCCCAACACTGATCCTTCATGACTTGGTTCAAATCCTCCAAGTCATGAACTTGCTGCTCCAAATCTACTATTCGATTGTTGAGGTAGAGAGTGGAGGGTGCCATACTAAGATCTTTAGGTGTGAATGTCTTCTCTGCAACATAATTTAAACAGGTCCCGTCGTCATCAAGGTCAAGGCCGTCAAATGTCTGCATTATGATGTTGCCGAGGGTTTCTGCACTCGGTGTTTTCTTGTCATCGACGGTTTTGATACCCTCCACAACCTTTGTGCCTTGTGCACTCAATTCCTCAAGGTTTTCAATTCCCTATGCATTAAATTCCTCGGGGGATTCAGTACCCCATCCATTTAAACCAACAGGGGTCTCAGTCCCCTACCTTTCCAAAGCAGTAGGGGCTTCAGTTCCCCATTCTTTTATAACAGTAGGGACTTCAGTACCCTGTTCTTCTCAAACAGTAGGGGTTTAAGTACCTCGTTCCTCAAAATCATTGAGGGTTTCCATGTCTGGTTCACTGAAATTGTCAAGGGTCTCTACATGTTATTCCTCTTCATACTCATGATTCTCTGTTTGGACTTCACGAGTACTCATGTCATCTTCCTCTTCCTTAATTTGTTGACAAAAGTAGACAACAAGACGTCGTCTTCTACGTTATCTTCATCTTCCACAGTGTGTGTTGCTGCATCTGCAAGCACTAAGAGATTACGAACTATAGCGGAAACTTGGGGTGATTCGTCGATTATTATCAGAGAACTCGACTGGTTCGTCCCTTAGGAGACAATATTCCTCCTCACCGAGGTTTTGGTATTTCTCTTCTTAGTCGCGGGTGGAGTATTTTCAACAATCTTCTTCTCTGCTTACACTGGTGTACTTTCATCTCGCCGCTTGGCAGGAGACAATGTCTCTACTTTCCTCTTCTTTCTTGTACTTGTGCTAGTAGACTTCTATGCACCCCTCACTTGAAACTCTTTCAGGAATTCTCCCCAAGTTACTCCTTTTTATTCTAGCTTATTCTTGACTAGAATTGTAATAAGCCCATGATGGTATAGCTTGGTTGCAACTTGGCTTGTGTTTCCACTCTGCACGCCTTTCGCCATCTTCTCAAGACTTCTGAGCAGGAAGTAATAAAAATTAGTCAATTTTCTTGACTCGAAGTGCAGCAACAACCGAAGGTGATATACAAATGCTAATGTATAGCGTCCCTCCCCAGTTACGAATTTATGTAGTATAAAATATAGGTCTCACCATTTCCTAACCATGGCACTCTATGGAAGTCCCTTCCTCCAGTCAACATTAATCTTCTTTTCAACCATGAACTAGTGCCATCGTTTCTTCACGAGCCACTCTTTTTTAAACTAGTGCTCTCATGTAAGTGGCAAGGTTATGGCCTATGCAATAGACTCCTCTGTAACTTTGAACTTCAATGAGTTGACCCTAACTTGACCTTCTTTGAATGTCCTTGTGAACTCTAGTACCACAACTATGTTGAACCCGTTAAACTTCTGTAGGAATGGTAGGAACCCAAATTCTTGCAATAGTGCAAGACTGTTCCTATACTCTGCGGTTTGCTCAATCTCCTGCAAAGACAATGGCTCACTCCTTACGGGTGCCATTTCCAATTGCACTTCACCATTTCTGATCACGCCCTCAAAAGAATTTCTGTGAGTGGCTCCAATGTTTTCCAAGAGCTTTATGCCGAAGGTTCGTCACCCTTTGTCTTTCCAGACGCACTCACCTGTTCATGATGGAACAACCCTTCATATCAGGTGCAGATTCGTGTCAGCCCACTACAAGTGAATCATAATGATTGGTTGTAGTGGAGGTGTAGGCAGAGGTGGTGCAACGGTTACAATGATTGGCTTACGGGAAAGGTAATAATGGACAAGTAAAGTGGAATTATTTCAAGGAGGGTGAATAAAGGCTATCAGACGATAGTACTATGCCATAGTCAGCATCATAATTTAACTTTAAAGATTTTTCCTAGGTTAGTAAATAATGAAACAAAGTATCAATTAAAACATGCAATGCTATGATATATCAGTACACATGTATAGGAAAGTGAAGATGCATAAATATCCTTGGTAAAGCACTCCTGGACTGTGTGGATTTTACTTGCTTTCATAGTCAACTGTGTTCTTGAACTAAACCTGCTTGCACTATGTTGTGCTTGCACTGCGCATCTTGCACCAGGGAATTTTACCAAAACATAGAATCTGATATAACATAATTCTATAGCCGGAATTAAATTTTTTTGCCTGAATATACAAGAAAAAGTTATTCGCCATCCTTTGGTATTTCATGAGCATGCCTTCTAGATTGACTACATCAAATTCTGCAATCAATTTTATGAGGGAATAAAGAAGTGGGAAGGGGGTAAAAAAAAAAATTTAGAATGGGAAGGAATATTACAGCAGGGATTCCAGAAACAATATCACCAAGAGGGATAAACGAAATAGGATGTGGGAAAAAATTCAAGGGAAAAGAGGGATTTTACAAAATCAAGAAAGGGTAGTTTCTTAGAAGAAAGAGGAAGGTAATTCATTTGGGACTTTAGAAAAGAAACTAGTGGGAATTTTTTAAATGGAAAATAGAAGAAAGGAAAAAGTTTTTACCTTGAAATCTACTTGCACTGGTGCAGGAAAAAATAACTGCAGTGGGAAGTAAGTGTTTCCTTAGATAAAAATGTCCATGCTAGTTATCCCAAACTTATGTAAGTTCTTGGTTTCGTGAACGTGCTTCTTCTTGGTGGCAGCCAGCATATCTAAAAATTAAGTAACATTCCCTTTTTGTTAAAATTTTGATCTTCCTGCCAGCGTGTTAGTTTTTAGGTCGATCTTTCTACAATCATGTGAGTCAACTGATTTTCATAATTACAGGAAATTTTTTCTTTTTATACTTTTTATTTTTGTCATTTTTTTCCTTTTTATTTTTCTTTTATTTTTTTTTTCAATAAGGACAAGAAGGAATCAAATCTTCAACAAGTTGGTGTTACCACCTACCAACTCCTTTTCAAATGGCTGTTGGACTTGCTGCATAAAATCTCCTTTAGTAAGGGGTTGAAAATATACCTTCAATCTATGCCTATTTATCAGAAACACATAATTCCATCCATCAATAGTCTTGATTTATACCGCTCAATTTTTGAACACTTTGACCACCTCATAGGGTCCCATCCAATGTGTATAGAATTTTCCTTTAAAATATTTGAATCTAGAATTGTAAAGGAGTGCCCAATCACCTGGTTGGAATTGCTTCTTCTGAATGGACTTGTCATGCCACTTCTTGCGCTGCTATTGAACCAAGATGTTCTGCTGAACAACATCACTTCGGAATTCATATAACTCATTTAACTATAGAATATGTTGTTGTTGTGCTTCCAAGAGATCTAGCCCCAATTGGACTGCAGTCCTGAAAGTCTTGATCTGGAATTCTATCAGCAAGAGGACTTGTTTTTCGTACACCAGCTCATATGGTGTGTGTTCTGTGTTGTTTCTCCAAGTGGTTCGATATGCCCACAATGCTTCTAGTAATTTTCCAGCCCAATCCTTTATGTGCATATTTACCATCTTTGTGAGGATGGACTCAATCACCTTATTCATGAACTCCACCTAATCATTTTCTTGCGGGTGATACGGTGTAGATTTCATATGCTCTATTTTGTACTGATCCATCACACCCTGTACTAGATTAGAAATAAAATGCGATCCATTGTTAGAAAAAATTTCTATAGGCACACCAAATCTAGTAAATGATGCTGGATTTATTGGTCCTACGAAATCAATGGCCCATTTTTCAAAAGACTCAAAAATAATTTGAGGACATAAAGACATTTCATTGGTTTGATTAGGTTGGCCAACTCACTAACAGCTATCACACCGCTTGACATATTACTTTGCATCCTTGAATAAGAAAGGCCAAAAATAGGCAGCTCGTAACCCTTTGTATGTAGTGTGCTTATTAGCGAAGCGACCCTTGCAAGGTTCATCATGGACAGATTTTAAAATATCAAACACTTCTTCCACTCTTACACATCTACGAATAATGAGATCTACTCTAGTGTAACAAAGGTCTCCTTGGATCCAAGAATATGAAGCACTTTTCTGAATGATATTCTACTTTTCACGAGTGGATAAGTGAGGTGGTAATTTTCCAGTGACTAAATAGTTAGCTATGTCAGCAAACCATGGGGATTTTGTTGACACAACAAAAATATGTTCGTCAAGAAAATCATCATCAACAAGAATTGGTTTACTAGGATTATTTAACCTTGAAAGATAATCTGCTACTACATTTGATTTTCTTGGTCTATCAACAACAATAATATTAAATTCCTGTAACAATAGCAACCACCTACTCACTCGACCGCTAGTTCATGGTTTATTCATCAAATATTTTATTGCGGAATGATCAATATGCACAAAGACTTCATATCTTGTAATATAATGTCTGAATTTATTAATAAAAAAAAATTACAGCTAAAATCTGTTTCTCAGTAACCGTATAGTTGAGTTCAGTGGGTGACAAGTTTTTACTAATGAAATAAATAACATAAGATTGTTTGTCTTCTTCTTGTCCTAAAGCTGCACCAATAGTAGTATCTGAGGCATCAGAGGAAATATGAAATGGCAGGGACTAGTTTGGTCCTCTCAAGACTGGTGCCTGGATTAATTTTTCCTTCAATGTGTCAAAGGACTATTGGCAAACTGTGGATCAAGAAAACTCACTATCTTTAGCCAAAAATTGAGAAAGGGGGGTAGCTATCCTTGAGAAATTCTCAATGAATCTCCTATAGTAGCCCGCGTGTCCTAGAAAACCTCTGACTTGCCTTTGCGTTTTGGGTATAGGAAGACTCATAATGACTTCTATTTTTGTAGGGTCAACCTGGATACCTTTGTTGGAAATAAGATGGCCAAGAACCACTCCCGCCTTGCACATTAACCTACATTTCTTATCACTCAAGGCGATATGAGCCTCTTGGCAGTGAAGAAGCACTTTTTCTAGATTCCTGAGGGCTTCCTTAAATGAATCACCAAACACAGAGAAGTCATCCATATAGATTTCTACGCACTCAAGGTCAGCAAAAATAGCCATGACTGCCCTTTGAAAGGTATTTGGGGCATTACATAGCCCAAAGGGAAGCACTCGGTAAGAAAATGTACCCCATGGGCATGTAAAAGTGGTTTTTTCTTGATCCTCGGGTGTTATCTGTATCTAGTTATATCCACTAAAGCCATCTAGAAAAGAAAAGTACTTCTTACCAGCAAGGGCATCGAGTACCTGATCGATGAAAGGAAGGGGGAACTAATCTTTGAGAGTGGCTTTATTCAATTCTTTGTAGTCAATACAAATGTGCCATCTCCCATCTTTCTTTGGGACTAATACTAATGGAGAGACCCACTGGCTGTTAGAAATGGGATAGATAAAATTAGCATCTAAGAGTTTTTGCAATTCTTCCTTTACAATGTCTCTTAGAGTTGGGTTCATTCACCTTTGGGGTTGTCAGACAGGTCAGGATCCATCCTAAATATAGATATGGTTTGTACAAGTTTCAGGAGGTATGCCTTTCATATCTTCATTGTAGAAATTCCCACTATAGTTCAACAGATTATGCAATATACTAAAGCAAAATACAAGATCTACTTCTACAACAAACTTTGCAAAAGCTTAATCGAATTGAGCAAGATCAATGAGAACACATATAACTGAGAATGATAAATCAATCACACATAACATAGAAGAAATAACTGGGGGAAAGCCTCAACCTAAAACCCCAATATCTATATTATCATACAAGTGGAAATATGTTCAAGTTACAAAAAGAATCAACTCTCAAGTTATCCCGCTCTCTCTACAATCAAACAATACAACTCATGGACTGAATAGACATAGTATATGTCCTCCTCAACCCCTCGAAGCCTCCTATTTTCTTGCACAGTTTTTCTTGGGGTCCAGTGATGCCACATGTGTGAATTGGCCTCATCACACTCATAAAAACTGAAGAAGTAACTGCGCAATCCTCAAGGAAATAATTCCTTTTGCATGCAAAAGATATTCACAATGGAATATTCTAGCAACTGATAGTACACCGCCCCTCCATTTGATCTCAACTGGGTCTTTGTCTGAACTGACATTCATGAGTTATTTATGAGAGATATTCAGTTATCTCAAGTGCAGCAGTTACATGCATGCATGCATTAACTCACTGAACTCACAATTAATTCAACAAACTATTTGAATTAATCTTATTGGACTTGACTCAATTAATTGAGCCAACTAATTAAAACTCATCCTTATCTCTTTAACTGATGGATAAATTCCTCAATTAATGGAGAAACTGTTGCATGTGCCCACATAGACTTCATGTTTGATTTTCTACAACTAATTAACTCATGGTGAATTAATTAATTATTTTACAAACAACTGCTAAGATCAAATTCGAATTTTTACTTCTCTATTTTAGTTCAGGGACTAACTAAAATAGGAAGGTATCCTGAAATGCTATTTATAACAGTACTAAATTTAGCGCTTCTATATTTAGCATTTCTTGTTGCTATTTTCAACACTTCCTCTCAACAAGAAAGGGATTATCAATAACCCCAATCCTGTCTTTGTGGAACTCGAACTTGCATTTTGACAATGCCTTCGTCAAAATATTTGTATCTTGTTCCTCAGTCGAAACATACAGCAACAACATGATCCTCTTGACCACACAGTCTCGAAGATGGTGATACCGGATATCATTGTGCTTGGACCTTTCACGGAAAACTATGTTCTCAGAGAGTTTGATACAACTCTGATTATCGCAGTAGATCACGGTTGGATCCATCCTATGACAAAACAATCCCACTAGAATCTTCCACATCCAGATGGCCTCACATGCAGCCTAACTAGCAGCCATGTATTCAGCGTCTGCTGAGCTAAGTACAACTGACCTCTGTTTCCTTCTGTACCAGGAAAATGCAGTTGAACCAAGGTTGAAGATTCCTCCAAAAGTGCTCTTCCTGTCTGATGGACTCCCTGCCCAATCCACATCTGTGTAGCCTTGAAGCTTCACTCCCTTTGTCTGTTTGTACCACAATCCGAACTGAGATGTGCCTCAGAGGTATCTCAGCACATGCTTCGTTTCCTTCCAAAACAGCTTGGTTGGTTGAACCATAGCTTGACTCAGTTGGTTCACCACAAAGCATAAGTTGGGTCATGTGTTCACCAGATACATAAGTGAACCCACTAGTTGCTGATAAATAGTAGCAGCCACTACCTCACCTGAAGTAGCATCCTCCTTCCTCCAGTTCCCAACTAGAGGAGTCTACATGGGCTTGCACCTCTCCATGTGAAAGCGCCTGAGTATCTCATTGGCATACTTTCCTTGAGACACAAGTACTTCACCATCTTTTTGCCACACCTCCATGCCTAGAAAGTAGTGCATAAGCATGTCTTTCATTTTGAACTCTCTTGGAAGGTCCTCCTTGCAAGACTTTATCAGTTGATCATCACCTGTTAAAATCAGATCATCGACATAAAGAACAATGATCAATGGTTTACCTTCTACCATGATGTGGTAAAGGTTCACATCTACTTCACTCTTGGTGAAGCCTAACTTGGTGAAATAGCTGACAATCCTGGTGTACCAAGCACGAGGTGCTTACTTCAGCTCATACAAAGCCCTCTTGAGTCAACACATATGCAACTCACGATCGAAGGTCTCAAAACCCTCTGCCTGCTCAATGTACACCTCCTCCTCAAACTTCCCATTGAGGAATGTTGTCTTCACATCCATCTCATGGATATTCCACCCCATCTAAGTTGATAGTGCCAACATCAATCTAATTGATGAGTACCTTGCTACGGGAGAAAATTTCTCATCGTAGTTGATCCCCTCGACCTGTGAGAAACCCCGGGAAACAAACCTTGCCTTATGTTTCTCAACACTGCCATCAGCTGCTTACTTTACCTTGTAAAGCCATCTGGAACTCGCCATTGACTTACCCTGAGGTCTTGGGACAACATCCCACACACTGTTCCGAATGATAGAGTCGTACTCCTCTACCATTGCATCAATCTAGACTAGTTGTTGCACTGCCTGTTGGGTATACGACCAAAGTCCCACATTGACTAGAATTGGGAAGGATCATGGGTATATAAGGATGGACAAATATCTCCATTGGTATGAGGTATTTTGGGGTAAAGCCCAAAAACAAATCCATGAGGGCTTAGGCCCAAAGTGGACAATATCATACCATTGTGGAGATATGTGGTGTCCAGAGTTCTTACATTGCCTCCTCGAATGAAGAAGGTTCGGTATCTACACACTCCCCAATCAGGGCCATGTACCCAGTGTACCGCTCGGGTGACCTCCTCTGTCTGTGCTGAGAAGATGGTTGTCCCACATTCTCTCGCGCATATAACATCAACCTATCAACTTCCCTTGAGCATTTCCTTCCCACCTCTGGAAGTCTCAGCATGAGTGGATGTCTCCACTCCCAGATCCTCTACATGTGGCTACTCTGCATCAATCTGAGGCTCCTCCTCCTTAGGAACTGAAAGTTCCTCCTCTACATGCAACTTGAGCTCCCTCTCAAGCGATAATTGCATGGCTTTCTGCTTGTCAAACTTCAGATCCCTGCGTACCACTGTCCTCTGACTGGTAGGCAGGTACACCCGATAGCTGTGGGGTGTATTCGTGTATCCCACAAGTATTCCCAACTCAGTTATTGGATCCAGCTTCTTCTGGGCATCTTTGGTAACATGACAATAAACTGATGATCCAAATATTCAAAAGTGACTCACATCTGGTCACTTCCCAGAAAAGGCCTCCATAGGTGTCTTCATTCCTAGTATACAGTGCGGGCTTCTCTTCTGCAAGTATATTGTTGTAATGCATGCCTCAGCCCACAAATGCAGTGGTAGGCTTTGATCATGCAACATCACTTGAGCTACTCCCACAATTGATCTATTCTTCCTTTCAGCCACCCCATTCTGCTGTGGGTTATGGGGTGCCATTGATTCCCATTTAATTCCTTCTGCAACGCAGAAGTCTTTAAACTGTTGGGAGACATACTCTCCACCATTTTCGCTACGCAAGGCTTTTATTTTCTTTCCAGATTCTTTCTCTTCCAAGGCTTTAAACTTACAAAACCTCAAGAAGGTATGATCCTTCTTTTGCATAAAGTACATCCAGCATCTACAAGAAAAGTCATCAACAAAAATAACATAGTACCTTTGATTAACGATGGAGGCTGTAGATAATGGTCCACAAACATCTCAGTGAACTCACTCCAGGATTGCTCTAGCTCTACCCTCGATCTGGAAAGGAATATTTCACATACTTACCCAAGGTAAAACATTTGCATGTATTTGTTTGCTCATGTTTTCCCTTAGGTAATCTGGTAGAAATCTGTTGCATGATCTTCAAGGCTCCATGGTGCAAGTGGCCCAGTGTTCTATGCCATAGCTCGCTAACATCTTGGCTCTACACCATCTTAGCTTTGGAACTCAATGCAACATATTCATCTACCTCCAACTTGTAGAGATTCTTTACTCGAATCCCTATTCTCTTTGTCTGTCCAGTACTGATATGCCTCAGGAATACCTTTCCTTTACTAAAGACTACATCATAGCCTTTATCTTCTAGCATAGTGACAGACACAAGATTTTTCTTCAAACCTGGTACATACTTTACATCAGTCAGGGTGAGGGGAGCTCCATGCTCCCTCTAAAACACAACCATACCTTCACCTAAAACACAATACTTTTGATCATCACCCATCTCAATCTACATTTGGAGATCCTTCTCCTCCAAGGTACTGAAAATATTCTTGTCACCCGACATGTGGAATGAAGCTCCACTGTCCAGGTACCACACACATCCCACCATGGATGAAACCATGCATGCAATAAGCGAGAAATCCATCTCAAACTGTGAGGCCAATGCATCACCATCAGATCCCTTAGAGGAACTCTTCTCAGATTTCTTCTGTGGACAATTTGTAGCATAATGGCGCACTTCATGACAATGAAAGCATCACACTTTCGATTTCTCAAACTTCTTCCCACCATGGGAAGAACCGGATTTGGGATGGGATGCCTTCCCTTTCCCTTTCCTCGCCTTACTCATTAAGGCTATATTTTCCTCATCATCTTTCTTCGATGAGTATCCATCTCTGGTGCTTCTTCTTATTTCCTCCTACATCAAATCCGACCAAATTCATTCCCAATCTGGCAGTTTTTCTCTTCCATTAAGCGAGTCTTGATAGCTATGCCAGCACTTAGGAATACCAAGGAGTGCAAGACTCACCATTTCATCATCACCGGTCAAGATCCCTACACTTCCAAGCTCATACCTGCAGGTGGTGAGCTTGTTCAGATATGTAGAGATCGTGTCGCCCTTTTCACACTTGATTTTCCAAAGCTTGTCTTTTAGCGCCACCATCCTCTGATCGCTGCTATTCTGATATAGATCTTTCAATGTTTTCCACATCAAAAATGGTGTCTACTTCCCATGGAGAATCCTTCCAGAAGGATTCTCCTTGCTCTAGCCACACATTTCTTCCATTCTGCCAATTGAGTAGCATCCGTTGGCTTGGGGACTTCTTAATCAATGAAGTCCTTTAGACCATTATCCTCTAATACTACTTCCACTCGATCCTTCCAGGCTATATAATTCGAGATGCCATCAAGGGCATACTCGAGTCTTAAACCGTTGAATGCCATTGGTGAAATTGAGATGTGATAAGAACTCAATTTCTATATTTAGGAACCTCAAACTTCAAACTTCTTCCTTATTGTATATTATTCTTCGCATTGATCACCTTTGCTCTAATACAATGTAGAAATTCCCACTGTAGATCAATAGATTATGCAATATACTAAAGCAAAATACAAGTTCTACTTCTACAACAAACTCTGCAGAAGCTTAATCGAATTGAGCAAGATCAATGAGAACACATATAACTGATAATGAGAAATCAATCACACATAACACAAAAGAAATAACCCAAGGAAAGGCTCAGCCTAAAACCCCAATCTCTGTATTATCATACAAGTGGAAATATGTTCAAGTTACAAAAAGAATCAGCTCTCAAGATATCCTACTCTCTGGGCAATCAAATAATACAACTCACAGACTGAATAGACACAGTATATGTCCTCCTCAAGCCCTCCAAGCCTCCTATTTCCTTGTGCAGTTTTTCTTTGGGTCCAGTGATGCCACATGAGTGAATTGGCCTCATCACACTCACAAAAACTGAAGAAGTAATTGCGCAATCCTCAAGGAAAGAATTCCTTCCGCATGCAAGAGATATTCACAATGGAATATTCTAGCAAATGATAGTACAATGCTGCTCCATCTGATCTCAACTAGGTATTTGTCTGAACTGACATGCATGAGTTATTTATGAGAGAATATTCAGTTATATGAAGTGTAGTAGTTACATGCATGCATGCATTAACTAACTGAACTCACAATTAATTCAACAAACTGTTTGAATTAATCTAACTAGACTTGACTCAGTTAACTGAGCCAACTAATTACAACTCAATATTACAACTCATCCTTATCTATTTAACTGATGGATAAATTCCTCAATTAATGGAGAAACTGTTGCATGTCCCCACATAGATTTCATGTTTGATTTTCTACAACCAATTAACTCGTGGTGAATTAATTAATTATTTTAAAAACAACTGCTAAGATCAAATTCGAATTTTTACTTCTCTATTTTTGTTCAGGGACTAACTAAAATAGGAAGGTATCCCAAAATTCTATTTATAATTTAGCATTTCTTGTTGCTATTTTCAACATTCATAATCCCATGCAAAGGCATCGAGATGGTTTCGCAACAAATTCACAAGCTGCTCTTGTTGAGAAGGATCCAAGTCTAAACTAATATACAAGGATTTACCTGGACTAATCTCAACAAGAGTAGTATCGGGCTCACGAGTACTCAAAGGTGTCGCTAGAGATGGTGGTGATGGAAGGAGAGACATATCTTTCCTAAAAATCTAGACTAGTAATCTGACTCAATGACTCACAATTAGGCATGGTGTCCAGATTGTTAAGAAATTCTTGAATCTCACCCTCCTGCGAGGACTTAGCATTCTGATGTAT
This sequence comes from Pinus taeda, assembly GCA_000404065.3. Taxonomy (NCBI): domain Eukaryota; kingdom Viridiplantae; phylum Streptophyta; class Pinopsida; order Pinales; family Pinaceae; genus Pinus; species Pinus taeda. Next base: position 86,893 of record APFE031139145.1, on the reverse strand, counting down.
CAAGGAAATAGGCTGAGTTCCCTCATCACTACTATAGTCTAACCATAAAGTGTCACGAAGCTCCTGAATGGATCTAGCGGGTGGATATAAGGTGAATTTCTTTATGGAATCTCCATGGGGAATATACATATCACCAAAACGACATTTGATATAAGCATCAGTCGTAGCAAGCCATGGTCATCCCAAGATCAAGGGATGCCCTCCCACAGGGTTCTTTGGGTGAAGCACAATGAAATCTGCGGGATATTCCCAAGAATCTAGGGAAACGACCGCATCATCTAACACCCCTCACAACTTGATTTTAGATCTATCTGTCAGTTCAAGCACAGTGGGAGTAGGATGAATATGGACCAATCCAAGTTGATCCATGGTTTTCTTGGTCATAACATTAATGGCTTCCCCTAGGTCGATAAGCACATTGGAGACAAGGACATCACCTATCTAAATAGAGACAACATTGTTTTCAGGGTCAATATATTTTTCCATGTTCATACACCTCGTCATTAACTATGCTGCTCTGCCAAAAAATTGAATAGTTTGAGGTTCCAATCTTCTCCTTCCTGACTTCTTGAGACAAAGTTCCCTAATGATTTTTGTATAGATTGGGATCTCTTTGATAGCTTGGAGCAAAGGTTCCCTTATGAAAAGGTTCCTAAGCTTAGAAGCCAAGCTAGACTCAAGAATGGGGGCTTTCTTCTCCACAACTAAACTCTCTGGATAGGGCGGCCGGTTGGAAGAAGATGACAAGGGCTTAGAACGTACAGGGATAGGCTGAATGGTGCCATATTTTTTAGAATCGTCAGGAGTTTCCTCCTCTCCTTTCTCATTGATAATCACCATAGGCTGCTTTTGATTTTCTGAGGTTACTATCTTCCCTGATCTCAATTGGAGATCATTGACTCCAACTGGCATAGTCTAATATCCGGATGAAGAAAGCAGGTTCATGGAATGGATCATTTGTATCGCTTTATTATCGGGGTTGGGTAAAGGTTGAGCAAGAAACTAAGAAGGTCGAAATGGTGGAGGTAAAGGTAATGGTGGCATAGGTTGACTTAGCTGAGGTAATGATGGTTGAGGCATTGGGTAAGGTGCATATGTAGGAGGGTATGATTGAATAGGTGCAGGATAGGAATGATGTGAATGGTTTGGCCCTCTTTTCCTTATTGCCAAGATTTAGAGGGTTGTCCATAATGATATTGGTTCCCATTCTGCCAATGTTGAGAGTGATCAGTGTTAGGATAGGAATATGAGTGTGCATTATAACAAAAGAAATGTAGTGGAGGTTCAAGAACCATATATGCACTTACCTAAGGCCAATTTCTTCATGCTCCCATAGCATGCAGTGATTCAGATTTAGGTTGTCCTCCTTCCAGTACAACTTTCAACCCAGATGTGGAGGGACATTTTTCTGTAGCATGGTTATCTACACAAATTGCACATTTATTAGTTTCTTTAATATCGAGAGGACATTCTCTTAAAGGATGTTTTCTTCTACATCTAGGATAGAAAATAGACAATGTCTCTTGCTCTTCTACAAGTTTTTGCTGAAACTTCAAAGAGTCTATTTGTTTACTAAAAGTATTCATTATTTCAATTTTCATATTGTCCATTTTGTTTTCTAATCCAATAATCATAGCATCAGTAGATTCAGCTTTCCTGTTTCTATTTTGAATCCCTTTACCGGATCTATATTGGTTCCTCCAGAATTCACTGCACAAATCACAAATCTGATCAAAAGGTTTTTGAGCAATATCCCCTTGTCGTAACATATTTAAATTATTCCTAGCATAATCAGTAAGCCCACGTAAGAACAAGGTTCTAATGGTACTTAGATCAAATTTGTGCTTTGACCTTTGGAGGATGTACATGAGTCTCTCCAAGTAGTCCTCTAGCATTTCATCATCATTTTGCACAATAGTAAAGATTTCATCTTGAATATCTCTAGTTTTATAATATTCCTAGTATTTCGATAAGAACACTCTCTTCATTTGCTCCCAAGAATTTATAGTGTTCCCTCCTAGTCCCATGAACCAGCGGAGTGCTACATCCTTAAGAGTTGAAGGAAACAACTTTAACTTTTGGGCATCAGATGAGTAATCATAACTTCTACAAAAAATATCAAACTCAAATAAGAAATATTCTGGATCTTCATGTACCTTACCATAGAAATGAGGAAGAGATGATGGTAAAATATTTTTCATGTGTACTTGTATATTAGGATACACAATCAGGAATCTGAAAGTGGATTGTTCCTCATTTACCTAATTTTCACCGCTTCCTTATGCATGGTCTTCCATATCTTCCATTGTTGTTCTTCCACATGAACCGCTCTCAACAGGCTGAGAAGGCTTACTATGGATTCCAATAGTCCCCTTCTTCTCCTTTATGGGCTGTGTCACACTTGGACCACTGCTACCAAAAGCCTAAGTGGACTATTCCTACGTGATGAGTCTGAGTTTGTTTGGAATTTTTGCCTGCAAAAGAAGGCCCAATATGAGTTTTGGTTTCATATTTATCAGTATTTCTTTGGCTCCTAGTGGGCTTCAGACCCCTACCTCTTTTAGGCATTCATTTCAAAAAATGACAAAACGAAATTCAAATAAAAACTACAATTTTCAAAAAAATAGATCAGCACCTATAAATTCTTTCAAACAATAGAAGCACACTACAGAAAAAATAATAGCAGACTTACCCCTATTGAAAAAAATGGAAAATTCTTACCAATCCAAATCACCTCCCCAGAAATGGCACAAAAATGTTGGGTGCAGGAATTGCACTTAAGAAAACTCCTCAACATTTAATTATCAACCTGGGGGTTTCGTAAACTTAGAGATGAAGCATAGGCAATGCCAAAAGTGGTATGAAATTTTCCTATTCCTAATCCTACTTATTAAAGGAAATGCTTTGTAGATTCATACATAAAACAATCATAAAGTCAATTGACACCAAAGCAACTCTAGTGCTAGAATGTAAAAGAACATTTTGCAAGTAAATAAAGTAAAGGAGTTTTCACACAATTGAAACAATCTTAAAAGATGGAATGAAATGATATGTTCATCTTCATATAGATGGCTAACATTATGACAAGTGGGCTCTTGAAAATATCTGTTTTCCTCTTGATCTTCCTTCCACACAAACAACCTGTTGTTGCACTGTTGCAATCTGATTGCACTAGTGCAGGTATAGTGTTTCTGTTTAAAAGTATATTTTACCTCCCTTAATGAAGATTTATGTCTTTGTGAAGGTGCTCTAAGCCTTAGGGTTTAGAGCACTCTGTTTCTGTGACAAGAGACTAGCTCTTACACCGAGGTAGAGTTTCCTTCACCAAGTTTCCAATTATTTTCGAAAATACTGAAAGACATGCTGAAAAAGAATTGCAACTGCAATGAAATCCTGAAATAAATTGTCTATGGAAAAGAAATGATTTAATTAATTAAATCTTGCAGTGGAAGTAAACATCATGAAATGAAAGCAACTCAAAGTAATCAAAGCAGTAGTCTAAGTGATCTGCACGTGTCAACTAAATTTGGAAATCTACTCAAAGTGTTTCTGTTCCTTAGTCATAAAAACATAAAATGGAAGTATAATGTGTCTATGATAAATTCATGCAATTGTTCTAAGGTCCTTTAGAAATATGCCTTTAATGTTGAAGACAATTACTGAAGTTAACAGTTCATTTTCTTACAAAATAACTAGAAATGATATGCAGGAAAGAAATTCAATGTTTGTTGTAAAATAAATAATTGAATCGAAGTGCAGGAAGTCGCATGCACTGGTACAAGAAAAGGGCTTCCTGCACTATCCAAGTGAGAGCGAGTTGAGACAAGGATTGTAAGTAAAGGAATGCGAGAAAGGAATTCCAAAAAAGAAATAAATTCAAATAACTCCTAAGCCACAGATCCATTTCACACTTGAACTACCAAATAGATTCAAATCATAATTTCCAAAATAAATATCAGAACTAATCACACCACGCAATTGCAAAAATAAATATTCACACTAACTTTTTGAATACTGGAAGCACAAGGGGTAAACAAGCTGGGTTGGCTAGTCCCTAGCCAACCAGCTCGTTTCCAATTTAAGAAATAAAAAGGTTCAGCACTCAAATACGCATCAAAGGTAAATTAAACACAGTGTATGAAAATCATGGCAGATTCCTTGTATTACTTGATCAACAAATTTACATAGTAGTGCAAGTCCAGCCTAGAGCCAAGGCCAATACCCAAATAACATAAAAAATGAAATTACATTCGATGAATCGCCAACTAGTTATACCTATGATCTATATTTTATACATCCTTTCGCCCTTAGCTGTATTCCAGTAATTACATACATTTTCTTATTCAGGCCTTTTGGCCGAACATACTAACAACTGAAATTAAAAAATTGGCCAATAGTTATAAAGGAACATGTATCTCTCTTGGTTGTAGACAATATTTGGAAAACATCCCTAATTGTGTGCTACCAATATCCTTCTTCAATTCATTAGCAACTAAACTAGGAGTCAAGGATAAAATCCATCCACGTGGAAAGATTTAGCTCATAGAAATCTCAGACAGTCCTCGTTGCGATGTAGGAATATGCCTACACTAATCATACTCAATCATAATTAATACTAAGTTCATCAATTACTTCTAGGAAATACACATAAGTTGCAAGAGGTACTTAATAGGCGTGAAATTTATATAAAAATGATTAATAAAGAACTTTAATAAATCTTAATGTAAAATACGAAGCATGTGCAGGAATAGGTAGTTATCTTGGACTAGTGCAAGAAAGAGAGGTTTATGTTGAGATAAATAGACGTTAATGTTTATAGAAATGGGGTAAAAATAAGGTAATTTGGGACACCAACACACACCATTATAGCTAGAGTCTAGTCACCAATGCATGACCATATCAACTACACAAACCATGACCTCATGCATGACAACCACAACCACATCACATGCACTTGATAGCATGTGAAAATTGACATGCATAACAATGCATAATCAACCATGCACACATAAAGACATACTCAATGACAACACCTTCAACCTTCACATGGTGACATCACTACAACCATGATCAACACCATGTAAATGCAACAAACACATGGACTACATGTATAAGGGACACATGCAACCAAAATAAAAGAATGATCAACACACAACCCAAGGAGAGCGTAACCACACTCTGATACCAATTTGTAACCCCCTCCTCAAACATCTAACCAAGCAACTGGTCAGCTGGGGTAAACATGTGACGAGAGGCCACTACGGTAAGACTCAACCTTGTAGGAAACCTTAAGGAAATGGAGTCGACAAAACAAGACCTTACATACCTCCCTCAAGTGCTTTAGGACCCCTAGGAGCCAATCTACCACTCCAGGTGCCCAACCCCTAAGTTAACCTAGCATTTTAATGAACTAAACCCAAGTCGTTCCCATGACAAGGCATGCATTCGATTAGAACCCTATATTCGCTTCCAAAATGCCTACAAGGGAGAGAGTGCAATCTTTTTCAGCCACTTCTATGCAAGAAACTGTGATATTTAAGCCACTTTTTTAGGGCTATTCTCCAAACCAATGCCTAGAACTTGATGACACTTTCCAAGAGATTAAATGACACCAAGGCAAAGCCTCTTACAAAGAAATTGATCAAGGTCTTGACCTAACCAAGCCTAGCCATGATAGACATTTTTTCTAACACTTAGTAAATATACAACCTACATATATAGATAACATATCTTAGCATAGGGGTCTCATACTTATCTAATATTCGCCATGAAGCATTGTTTCCTTATCACTTTAACTTCCACTCCATTCATTAGGTCATAGATACATTGTTCATTCATTTACAAGTAAAAACATGATGAGAGCCATACACAACTGCTGTCATAAAACATATACATAACTAGCATAATAGGGACAGAAATATCAATGAAATCACAACCATATACACCACATATAATCCATCATAATACTCATAGAAATACCAAGAGAAATAACCTTTCATTAATGATGCAAAATCCAAACCTTGGATGGGATTTCCATGTTCCACCCGACCATAGAATGGTTGACGTAAATCTCTCTTCAGTTATTCACCCCTATGCCATATTCCAAGCATGAATGTGGGATCTCATAGAACACATCAATCAAAAAGCATAGAGGGCTTCTAGAGGTCATTCACCTAAACCCATTAAACAATGATTCCACCTCATGGCCAGACATCACCAAAACCATCATCCGATTAGTCTCTATCCCAACCTTCTAGGGCTCTAGAGCATTTGTTCCAACCCGGCTCCCAGGACTAGTAACTCAACCAACGACTGTTGATGGGCTCTAGAGCATTTGTCCAACCAAGGCTCCAAGACTAGTAACTCAACCCACAACTGTTGCCGAGATTCCAAAGCATTCGCCCAACCAAGGCTTCCAAGACTAGTAACTCACCCCCACAAGGACTTCCAAGACTAATATCTCAACCCAAGTTGTTACAGGGCTTCTAGAGCATTTGTCCAACCAAGTATACAAGAATAGTAAGTCAACCCAAGCCATTACAGGTCTTCCAGAGCGTTTGTCCAACTAAGGCTTCCAAGAACTAATAACTTAACCCAAGCTAAGGAAACATGAGAACCAACCAAAACTAAACAAGGAAATAAACCCACAATCTCCATGGCTATCCAGGAAATGGAAAGGTTAAGTGAATCCACTGTCAATATAGGCCATCCTCCACGCCAGTGACAGATCATAACCAAGAAACCACATGCATGTGCCATGCATGCCAAAACTAGTGAGGAAATCATAAATGCAACTCAGTACCTACAAGCAAATTTGATGTAGTTGTTGATCTCGGTGCCCTCTTGCACTTTCCTTCTCTTCCTTTTCCTTCTTGCTCCAAAAATCCAAGTATACCACACCCTCCAAGAGTGCTCCAAGAAAACTCTAAGTCTCCAAGACTATGAGAGAGAGAGAATAGAAGAGAGTTCCACCAAAACCTATAAAAATCTTACCAACTAATGCTCATAAGCCTTTTTATGAATAAGGCCTCTATTTTCTTCATTTTCCATTATTTTCCTTCATTTTCCTCCTCACATGCCCCCTGTGACCTTTCACCTTCCTTTTCTTCTTTCTTTATTTTCATAAATAACTGTGCCAAAAATTATATTTTGTCATTCCAAAGCCTTAGCCATTGTCTTTTCCAATTTCCTTAGCCATAATAAACTGAATCAACACCTACTAGGATGTTTCCCCCACCATTCGGCTTGGAATAAGTGTCCCATCACCGTGATCTTATATATTTTTACAAGGGTTTTTAACCAGGGTTGTTACACCATTTTACCATGGAGATTAACTTCTAAATAGGCTTTCCTACAATACCATGGTTTATCAATACCACATACTCAAAAACCATAACTCATTTCAATAT
>APFE031139145.1:6231-79149 GCA_000404065.3 Pinus taeda | reverse complement strand
AAATATAATTATAATAATAATGATCAATAAAACACATTGACTTGGTCAAATTACATAAAACTAAAACTACAAATAAAATATAATAAAAATTGATTTGATCCCTCTTGGCACTTGGTAGATCCAGAGTTAAAGATGGATCTATGCTAGTCATATAAGAGTAGTCTCTAAGTGCAACTTTTTGGAGTTTCTAGTAGAATTTTTGTTGGAATCTAGCAAAAACAATTGTGGTCAAATTTTGATTTGTGTTGTTTAAACTGGTTTTTTGACTGCATATATGGATTCAACACTCTCATAAACCCCTGGAGCACTTCGATTGTGAAGAGTTCACCCATCAAATTATTCGCGACTCTAGTGGAACAAGTGTGTAACTTTGCGGAGGGTCAAGTGCATTGCATGAAAGGTTCTAACACAACTAGGGGAAAAGAGTGAGCCCCTTAGAATTTTGTAATAGTATGCAACTTGAAAGGAACACGTGAGCATAAAAGGAATCACAAGTTAGTCTACAAAATAGTTCACAAGTTAACCATGATGGAAATATACAAGAGCATGCATTCAACAAGATTCATACTAATGCAAACAAAATAGTTCATAAGCATTATCATAAATGAAATAACATATATTGCAAAGATAACAAGAATAATCCTACTATATTCACAACATATGCATGAAAACATGTCAGCTCTGAGCTTTTATTAAAGTGAAAGTCCCAAGCATACATATACAATTTACGAACCACTAGTCCCAATAGATACTCCCTTTATGCTACGGAGAAGCCAATGCTCAAAACTCCCAAGCTTCTACTCCTAAGCCAAAAGTCTAGCCTAAAAACCCTTTACATGACTAATGAGGGTCTATTTATAACAAAATGAGTGATTATTCATCTCCCTTTGTGACTCTTTGACTTCCCTCATGACTGTTTGACTTCCTTCAACCATGAACTTTGGACTTCATTACATAATGGCTCTTCACATTCCACATTTAACACTTGGAATTTCACTTACAATTAATTAGAAAAATGTTACAATATCACTCATACTCATGTAAGACAAAATTAGGTAGATTCAACTAGACAACCTAATAAAACAAAACAATTTAAGCTTGAGTTTGGGGAAACTCTAGCTTAGCCACCTCAACTTGTATCTCCTCGATCACATAGCGGTGCCAAGCCTTGTACTGTGCATTGACTTCCACAAACCATGTGATGAGATCAGGCTGGAAGCAGACTCTAGCCTCCATTGCATCTTGGTAGACTGATTTGGAACCGGTTTGAATTTCCTTCTTCAGTAGGAGAAACATAGTGTCGATCTGGACAGAGCCACCAATGTACTTATGCATATTGTTCTTGTTCACCTCCAGATCTTCCTTGGTGGTGATTCACTTGAGCTGGTATAAGTATTCTTCAACCTCCTACCTGACTTGATTCCTGCGCTTGGCTTCAGTGGGTGAGCCAAATAAAGGGATATTATGTGATTTCACCATGAAATTTTCACTACTGTATACTCGTGCATATGAGGCCTAATGTTGGCAATGAATGAGGCGAGTTGTTTATTACTCTGGATGATCATCCACACTTGTGCTTTCTCCAACTCTACATGTTGCCTTATTTTCTTTGCCAATTCAGATGGTGCCCCTTTGTGTTGCATTGACCACTCATGCATGGCAGCGATGGTTGTATGGACAACCTTGAGAGCCTTAGAATTATCCTTGAACTTTTGCTACATGTCATGCAAGCAGACAATTGTTTTATGCATGGTGACAAGCTCATCATTAAGGCTCCACATGGTTTATACTGATGTCGACACTTTGCCAAGTATGTATGCCTTAAGTTCTTACAGATATACCTATGTGGGAGCTTCTTTCTAGACCTATGCTTGGAGCTTCTCAATTTGTTTCCTTGCAGCCTGTAAGTTCTTTTGCATTTTCCTATTCTCGGCCATGAGGTACTCCCTGTTTGACTTGGTAGCTCTTGCAAAGGCCAAGTTGGTTGCAACAATGGCTTCTGGATTTCTCCTAGTGTCCATTACAATCACCCTTTCTCTAATGAATGCAAGAGATGTAAGATCATCCAAAAAATGTTTCTTTCTCACTTGTATAATATTCTTATGAAGCTCATCGTAAGTCAGATTGTATGTATCCATGACCAAATCATCATCAAGAGGAACAATTTCCTCTTCTTCGCTTGTAGCTTTCTCTACTATCGGAGGAGGGGGAGACTAAATGGTGATCTGTTGAGTGCTCAACATGAGATTAACATCTTGGTTTAGCAACTCTGGGTCCACTTCCATGTCTTGAATCATAATTAGTTCTTCGATTTCCTGAGCAAGTTCCTTCTCCTGCAACTGTTTTCTCTCCTCTTCTAGTAGCTGGTTCTACTCTTGTTCTTTAACCCGTTTCTGTGCTGCTTCTTCTTCTTCTATTCTTTGTCATTTTTCTTCTTGTTGTTTTTGCCTCTCTTCTTCTAATATCCTCTACTGTTATTCTTCCCTTTGCTTCATCTCTTCTTCCTACTTCCTCTATCTCCTCCCCTTTTCTACTACTATGGCCGCTTTCAAAATGATTGGATATTATTTCATCTTGTGGCTTTGTTATTCCCCTGGATTGTGCACAACTTTCCTCTTTCCCATTTCGCACACTGGACTACACCTTTTTGCTGGTTTTGCCTCTAGAGTGACTTATTTATTAGGAGTAACTTCTGATGTTCCTACAAAGTTGGCTGGTTCATGGACTTGAAGGCATTGTAACCATTCTTGATCTCTTCCTCCTCGGGCCTATAAAATGTGTCACTTGGCCATTAGAAATAAATCCTCACATAATGTTCTTTGCAAACATTCCTGGAATCATACATATTGAAGTCCAAATGACCGAATGAGAATTTCTCTATCTCCTTGTCTTCGATGTCCACAGCCTTCAAATTCTTGGTCTCATACAATCTAATTTACAAAGGAAGAACATGCCAAGGTGCCTTCTTCTCCCTATGCAAAACTCTTGATAACCCTATGGAGAGATGACAAGAAACTTCTTGCATGACCAACTTGTCGATGACATTGCTTCCATTTCCCCATGGGACATGCAAGGTGTCTCTTCCTAAAATATTAAATTGTACAATGGAATGGGGAAGTGATCAGTAAGATTTTCCAGTACTCCTTTGTAATTGCACTCCGAAAGCAGCTTGTAGTAAATTTGCACAATATGTTTTTTTGGTCACCAGGTCCAATTCATGTCAAGAAAAGAATTATGAGCATGGATTGCATCCAGTAGGTAGGCAGACATGTAGAATATAGCTTGCTTACCCTTTGAAGGGTTATTAAGATTGTTTACATGGGTCTTCAATTGTTGAGCCCAAAAATTCAACCACTTGAATGGTTTTCCTTCATTCAAAACCTAGTTAAGAAAGAATGCCCAACCTTCTGGAAAAGTCTCAGTACTACTTTGGCCATAGATCCAACAACATAAGATTATCAAGTAATGATAATCCTTCCTAAGAGATTTGGCCTTGTAAGTGTTTCTGGGTGTTTAGCAGAATTTGGAAGGCTCTTTCACCCAACTTTTAACGATATATTTTGTGGTCAACTAGTTGGTGACCACATAGAAGTAGGAATCCATGTAAGATTTTGGCAGTGACAAGTGGTACATAATCTGAAAGTCATGTGCCATAAAATATGCAAGCCTTTGTCCACTAGCATTGTTGAGAGTCATGTTCTTGTTTTCTTTATGGGACAACATCCAGTTGACAACATGTGCACATAAAAAAACTAGGTACTTCATGCAATCTTATGTAATCTTGACCATTGGACATTAATGTACAAATGTTGGTCTTCTAGATCTGCTTTGAAGCTTATTGCTGAGAAATCCTCATTCACCTTCTGCCATGAAATTTCTAACTCCTTCTTTATGAACAACTCAGTATCTGAGAAAACTGGAAAATTCATTGGAATACTCTCAACTACCTCCTCGATGCTGCTCTTTATAGTGTCCTTTGAGACAGATCTCTTGGGAGCCATAGTGACAGTAACTGGTTAAGAGAAGTTCTAAAAAACTACAAGCCCTATAGGAGAGAAAAATGCACTCATGGAAAACATAAGTTAGCTTAGGAAATTTGACTCACAAATCAAGATCAAGGTAGCAACCACAAGATTGAGATGAAAATTGCGCAATTCTTGGATTAAGGGAAGAGACTGCCCTCATGAACTGCGCATTATGCAATCTCATCAATCAAGGGATAGGATTGAGGCTTGAGTCTGTGTAGTCTCAGGTTGGGAAAACTGTGGGAGAGATTACGCATTGTGTAGTCTTAGTGGTCAAGGATGAGGCTTGAGCCCTGAAACTACGTAATGTGTAGTTGGAAAAGCCAAGGACTATGTATTTCGCAGTCTCAGAGCCCAAGCTTGAAGCTTGAGCCTTGGAGTTGTGCAATGCCTAGATGATCATGACAACTACTAGCCAAGTAAAGGAGAGATCTACCCATGAAGAGGATGGGAAAGTGGCAGAAATGGGTGATGGTGCAAGCAAGAGTGTAAATATGACTAAGAAAAGATAGATCAGTGAATATCAAGTGCATAAGATCAACATGCAAAAGGTAAAACAAACATGCATAAGGAGTCGCCAAATCAATGATAATTAATGGGTAAAAACAAGAAGTGGATGCGACACTTGTAAAATGCAAGCAATGGGCCAAACCAACACTTGTATAAGCTAATATAAGATAAAACACTAGAAACTATGAAGAGGAACAAAAAAAACAACATTCACATAAGCGAAACAACAAAAAGTGATAGAAAAAGGAAACAAAAGAAAAACTCACCCATAAAAGCACCAGAAACTCAACAGAAGGTTCCTTGATCTTCCTGGGAAGTCTAGAGCTCCAATATCGAGTGCACAAATGAGCTCTAGGGGTGTTTATTATATAGATCTAGGTTGGTTAAGGTTTCTGAGACACATGCCTAAAATCAAGGAAAAAGTGCCACTTCTCTGAAAGTCATAATTAGTAGCCTAGTAGGATGAACCAGACATCAATTGGGAAATTTCTATTTTTAGGGATGCCAACAATGCGTTTTTGGGAAACTACTTTTTCACACTAGAAAAGGAGATTGCGTAATTCTCATGCTCAAGGGGTTGGGAAATTCCTTGCCTTAGTGAATTGCATAGTTTTTAAGGGGAAGGATAGCTCTACGCAATTTCTGAGCTCAAGGTTGGGTAGCCCTATGGGATTACACAATTTTTTAGCTCAAGTTTGGCTTGCCTCTCTAGATTGCGCAATTCAAATCCTTAAGGTTGGCATATCTTCCAAGATTGCACAATTTTTGAAGGGAAGATCGACAAGGCTACAAAGTCAAGGCAAGCGATGTCTTGTGTTTGAAAATGTTTCGGTCCAGATCAAAACAAGACATCACAAACACTGCATGAAATATAAGTCTTTAAGATAGCATGAATACTTAACGATAGTGAATGATGAGCTCTTCTGGACAGAAGGGTGGTTCCAAAATCTAAGCATGAGAAAAATTTTGGAGGGTGATTGTAGCAGCTATAATAGATTCTTAACAATGCATATTAACCCCCATTTTACCATGGAAAATGTTAGCTTCTAAATAAGTTATGGGGATATGTTGCAGTGGTGTAAATGTTTGGAAACATTTGCATGTGTGCTCAATTAAAAATTAATAAAAGGTTAAAAGTAATTGCATAGACAGGCAATCACTATCCAACCCAGTATGTAGAGATTTGTAATGTCTTGTAAACATCAAAATGAAAATAAAAATTAAGTTAATAATAATATTATCAATAAAACACTTTGACTTGGTCAAATTATGTTAAAACTAAAAACTATATATATATATATATGTATAGATATCCATCTTAACTCTGGATCTACCCAGCAACAAGAGAGATCGAATCTCTTGAGATTTAAACCTCCTTTAGATAAAAATAGATTTGATCCCTTTTGACCCTTGGTAGATCTGGAGTTAAATATGGATCTATGCTAGTCATATAAGGAGTAGTTTTTAAGCACAACTTAATGGAGTTTCGGACATAATTTTGGTTGGAATCCGACGAAAAAATTTGTGGTCAAATCTTGATTTGTGTTGTTTAAACTAGTTTTTGACTGCATATATGGATTCAACACCCTCAAAAACCCATGGGGAACTTCGATTGTGAAGCATTTTCCCATCAAACTTGTGATTTCATTGAATCGCTATCGGATTCTAAACAAATTAGATTAGAAAATAAGCCATAAAACTTTCCAAAAAGTCACACTTAAAGACTACTTGGTCATTAACAGGTGCACACGACATTTTTTAATTATATAATAGGTGCATATGACATTTTTTTAATTAATTAATTCAATTAGAAAGGAAAAATGAGAATTACTATTTATGAGATTTATGATACTACTAAGAATATTTTAGAATATTCCATATTCCATTGAGGCTATATCCCTACCAATTTAATAATCATTTGTAATTAAATTAACATTCTAGAAGCCCTCTTACAAACTAAACATGCATATGGACGAAATTACTAGTTCGAATTTCATGGGGAGGGATTGAGGATGGGAGATATGTGTGGAGGTTAATAATTTCCCACATGGACTTGACTAAACCCGACACAATCTTGGTGACAACATATCACATGTGGGTATAACATTTTTCATCTAATATTGGGGCTAACCCTAGCCTAGGCTCAACCTAGATTGGATTTGAATGCCTTTGTTTTGTAAGGTAGTAAAGGTTCAAAACTTACCTAGTTGATAGGAAATTAGAAAATATGAGAGGGAAAGATATTCTATGAGAAAAATATTCTTAGTGTGAAGGTTTCCGATTCAAAATCTTATGAATCTAGCTAACAAAAAACAACATGCTAAATCATCAAATTTATCAATATTTAGCAAAACATTTCCCCAAACTTTTTAAAGCATAAAATTAAAAGGTTAAAGAAAAAATAATTCCTTATATTTTTATTAAGGTCAAGGTCCATAGGGGGCTTCACTCATTGAACCTCTGACATATCACGTGTGTTTGTGGCATACTAAACAATACCCCTAATTTGACTACATATTGGAAAATACCTCTAAAACTAACATTATTTAACCCCCTAACAATACAAACCCAATTCACCTTCCTAATTTTAAAAACCCCTACTTTCACTAGAAATTGTAGGCATCCATTTTTTCATCTATATATTTTTATACCCCTGTATACTTTTTCATTAACTTTGAGCTTCATTCTTCATTTTTTCCTCAATATATATCCCCTAATATGAATGCACGTGGTATGGTATTTGCCCCCATTGAAGCCCCTGTGTTAAGGTCCAACAAAACAAAGTTGATACTGGCTGATGATAATTACCATCATTATTATCATTATACTATTTCAACAATATAAATTGAGCCATCGTAGATTCATCTTAACTTTGGATCTATCAACTACCGAGATGGAAAAATTGAGGAAAGGTATGCACCTCGAGAGATTTCACTCCTGGAGAAACTTGTAGATCTAGAGTTAAGATGGATCTATGTTGGTTCTTAATAATATTATTTATATTTATATAAATTTACATGTTTACATATGGAAACATTCTTATTTTATATTTTCTTAAAACCCCACTCCAATTGGCGTGTTGAAATGTGTACCAAGGAGGGAGAGGAGCAACTTACCACCCTACAGTCACTCCAACCATTAGATAAGGGGATGGTGTGGCTAGCTACTTCCATTAAATCACACATTCTGACAGTTAATGACAATGTAGAGTATTAATCCAAAAACCTCTTAGACCTCCTAGACATCCTGGAATTGTTGGGGGAGAATAGATGATATATGTTTCCAATGTTGTGTTGCCAAGCTACTTGTGGGATTTCTCCTTCACAACACCTGCATTAGTGGCTTAACTAATGTGCAAAGTCCAAGCCCTCATGGTTTAACCTTCCATTATTCATTCCATTTCACTATTTGGAATCTCTACAATTCGCAAGTATTGTGGGGTTACATGCAGTCAACTCATGCATCCAATGATGGGAGGATTTGTACCATAATTCATCTAAGGTTTTTGAGAGCTCGACTCCCACATGTCCATTGATATTGTCTCTACTTTGAACTTCTTTTAGCCAGTAGTTTACTTACAATTATATTTCTTTGGCTTGTTTGGTACCAGAATTTATGGGAAGGCTCAACATGGTATTTCGGGGTGAGGTTGCCTAGCCCTACTTCTACCCAAGAAGGAGCTCCTAGCACCTTGTTTTGTTTATACCACTCCCTTCTATCTCCTCTAGACTTTGGAATACCTATCATCTTTATCCTTGAATTTCTCCATTCTTCATGTTGTGCATCGGCCTCACTTTAGTTTCAAAACCCCCAAACTCCTTTTTCTTAGGGCTTCACTATCTCAGTTTACTTGCCTCATTATTACTATGCATCAGAAAATGGTGTGGCTAATACATGTCTTAGGTGGTCATAGTCCCTCTGGAAAGCTTCAAGCCTAGTCACAATCCCAAACTATTCCTTACTTCTACCATGCAACTATCCTCCTAGAAGTTCAAGATGCAATCCAATTGCTTGAAACCTAAAAAATTCATGATAGGAACACCCACTCTGACTTTGAGATTCAAGTCGATGTTGTTGATTGGGTTCCAAATCCAAAACATACAAAGGGTAGCAGGAATCAATTTCTCCACCTTATCACTCTTTACTAGAAAATGGAGATGATATTGGGAAGAATCATCTAAGAGAAGCAAGAGGACAACAATGAGATGATTATCCTTCTTAATGATATTCAGATGGTTTGAAAGCATTTGTGATCATGTCTAGTTAGTTTATATTCTTGGTTTTAGATAGAGACACATCTTTGATGTAGGAGATAAACATCACTAGGATCATGCACTGAGGACCCTACCCCTACAACTTCTTCTGATGAAGGATGAAGAGCTAAGTCTACCATATTTCTATGCGTATGTTTTCTGAATTGCAATTTACAGTTTTCTATTTTACACAATTGTGGATAGTCTTCTACATCCAACTACTTTTTTGCAATCTCTTCCATGGATAACCATGTGTTATGTTCTAGAGTTAGTTATGTGGCAACATTATATTGGGTATTTTTGATAGAAAGTTGAACCTTACAACATCTCTATTTTCACTAGTTTGGTTTCCCTTGTAGTAGGCCATGACAGTGAGATTGTTATCTTGTATATTTGAATTATGAAGTAATTAAAACCAACATATTAACAAAAAGGAAATTATTAAAACTCCTATAGTATATATAGTTAAATATATATGCAATTTTTTTTTGATATGTTTTGTAATGTTTGTAATTTAATTTTTTAATGTGATATGAATGACATTGATGATATATCTAGATAGAAAAATAATAAATATATTAATATGAATTCATTATTTATTTATATCGTCAAATCAATCTTAATTTATATTATTTGTGTGTGTGTGTGTATATATATATATATATATATATTTCAAATGGTCTATATTTATATTTATTTTATTTTTAATTATATATTTTTAATAATTAAATTTATTAAGTTTTTAATTGTTTATTAGTTATATATTCTGAAATTCCATGATTACCTATATGAATCAATATTATTGTAGATATGAATCATTATTAGTGGGGTAAATTCAAATATCTAAAAAACATGCTAATTACATAGTAGCTTTTAAAATTTAGGTCGGTCTCTCATAGGGGAGACCATACTAGAGCCAAACATAGACTCTCCTTAAGGATGCAAGAGCCAAATAAAACTTTAAAGATACAAAAAAAATCAAGCTGCATCTAATATTCAGGCCTAATAGGCCTTGTACAAAAGAAACTACCACTATCTCATCACACACCAAAACTATTTTGGAATCATGTTAAGGGGTTTGGATTTGATCTTGTAACCAGAATGGGAGTTGTCGGATTTGTTGAAGTTTTCCCTATTGTTGGGGGGATGCCAAGGTGGTGCCCAATCTCTCCATCCTCATGTCGAGATCATTGAGATGCTTGTGCAAGTGTTGAAGGGATTGGAGGATATCTATATAGGATTCATGTTGAACCACGATAGTTTGCCCCATCAGAAATTTCATTTGCCAATAAATATCAATTGCGTCAATATAATGATTATAACTCCCTCTTGTATGACTAGTATCTGGGACCCAATTGTCCCATTAAGTTAATACTTATATGTTTGAGAGGGAGGATTGATGAGAAGATGCTTCCCCCTCCATACTAGTGAGTTCATCTTGAACATGGGTAGGGGTGAGTTCCCAACAACGAGAAATGAAGCCTTCAATCTGATGATGCATGTGAATTCCCCCCTATAGATACACTTGCAATAAGAAGAAACCCCTCTTTAGACTCTATCTCGCTAGCATGGCATGAAGAACTAGACAACCAAGAAACCAAAGATAATGCTTTTTTCCTAGCAATCAGATGCAAACTTGAGGACCCAAGATAAATGATACTCAAACTTTAAAATGCCCAAGACTCCAATGTAGATAATACAAGAACCAAAAGGAATAGATTCTAGTGCAACAACACATATACACAGATCATACAATTGCACTTCCAACCACCAAATTACCTCACACCACCTTTCAACCCATCCACTGAGGAGCTCCCTTGAACATTGAGTAATCACAGAGGCCCTATGATAAAATAAAAGTGAATCCATCCCTACAGACTAATACATGAGGGAGAAACTATAACCAATTCCAAACTTTTTAACCTACCAAGGTCCCTTCCACCACTAAGGCCGCAAATGACCACCTTTCTAATAAATAAACTCCGTAGGTGCCATAAAACCAATGTAAAACAAAGGAGCGCAAGAGTTTACCTCACACGCCCACTAAACATGCAAATGAGGAATTCCTCATCAACCTAGTTAAATCACACATGCACCACCATAAGAGAAATATAAAGGCACCCACCTTTGAGGTCCCTATAAACTACCTTACAAATAGGAAAGTTGCTCAAGTACCAAGGAAGATATCTCGAACAAAGGACAACCATGAATCATAATCAGAAGGCTTTTCACATAGAAAGAGGGGGAGCAAGAAGTCCCCCACCTCTATTGAACCTCCCAAAACCCACCCTCAATTTGACACATAACCGACCATAGAGTCCATACAGTAGTTGCTTCCTACCAGGGAAAAGGAGCACTGCGAGAGCCACTATAAAAAGGAAACAACACCTCTACTAACACAAGACCCAAAATAAGCAACAATGAGATGGGAGTAAGATAGAAACAACCACTGCAACCACCTATGCATAAGTTTCCTACTAAGAACTTTGCAATTCAACTTAGTTATATAGAGCATTTGAAAATTATAGTGCCAAACACAGTTACCTCCATCTGCTACTTCACCCCACATGGAGACCTACATTTGTAGCCTCCCTATCGAGTCTCATATAGTTATGTTGAATTTCCATGGGAATCTCACGCTTCAAATTCTCGATTGAATGACTCATTCCTTGTCATCATCACTTCATTTGAAACTTGAGGAATTACTTAATGGCCACACATGTCAACATTAACTCTTGTTGAGGGTGTGTTTCCACTACCCCTGGTGTAATCACCAAGTGGGGTGGTGGCAACCCTCCCCCGACTTTTTCTCGCACATGTCACCCCATCCAAGGATTATTTAATTTGATTTAAATGTGATATGCATATTATGATTTTTCTTGGAAAAAAATTGTTTGTAATTTTTATTAATAAAAGAAAAATTATAATACAATAATTTAAATTGAATTGATTTATTATTTGTATTAATTTTTACTACTTTTTTTAATTAAGTAGACATTATGTTT
Organism: Pinus taeda; assembly: GCA_000404065.3. Taxonomy (NCBI): domain Eukaryota; kingdom Viridiplantae; phylum Streptophyta; class Pinopsida; order Pinales; family Pinaceae; genus Pinus; species Pinus taeda. The sequence continues at coordinate 67,356 of APFE031139145.1, read as the reverse complement.
TATTTTTATTATTTTTCAATCTAATGTTTTATTTTACAGATACTACATCTCTTCCATATTGAATTGACATTTAATTCTTACACTCATTTATGGACACTACATCTCTTCCATATTGAATCGACATTTAAATTCTTACACTTATTTACAAACACTAGAACATATCTTCCATACTAGGCTATACAACACCTCTGACCGCAATGATTGGTAAACACCAATAGGCATAAAAAACACTTACCTTGTGATATTCATCACATTGGCACAATTAAAAATATCATAAAAAATAATTTAAATTTATTTTAAATTGTTATTACTAATTATGAAAAGAAATAAAATATAAGTTAAAAATATATTCATTTAAAATAATATGCAACAACATTCTTAAGCATAGAGATTCGCCCTCACCTTTGTTAATTTTTCTTAGGGTTATATTGTTCTTTGCCTTAGATAATTGCATTCATTCATTTACATATTAAACCTGTCCCACAATATCATAAAATTATTTAGTTTTACAATATTATTTAGCAACATATGCAACTATATAGAAAGAACAATATCATCACCAATACAACAAAACTTAAAGGAACAATAGAAGAAAATAATTCACACATAGAGACACCAGTATTGGTTGGAGACCAGGGAAAAACCCACTATGGGGAAAACCCTTTCAAATTATTCTTCTTATTAGACTGTCATAAAATATTAAATAAAGAGAGGGCACAATGATCCATATCTTCAACTATAAAACTATCCAACAAAATCAACTAATCAATATCTAAGAGATGAACCCAACAATGCTAATAATCAAAACCTTGATTCAGAAGCCCACAGTCAAATGTCATTATCTGCGGTCAATTGAAAAACCAAACCCTAGTTTCCAACCTCACGTAAAGAGTGTATGTGTGTGCAGTTGAAATCCTCCAACCACACTCATGAGCTAGATCTCACGTTTGAACTTCAGACCCTGCAATTTTGGACTTATACGAACCAATCTCCGCGAACCACCTCAAACCTACGCTAGCCAAACTAAAGAAAGAATAATGATCAATATGATGTCCAAATTGTAACACCTTCTCCCACATCTACCCAAAATTCATAAGCTTTCCAGAGTCAACATAAGACAAATGCCACTATCACTTGACTCGATCTCCACGTTCTAGTTAAGGAAGCGGGGCCTACAAATTGAACACTTACTAACATCCTATAGGAACTACAAGTCACTCAGGAGCTGAAAAACCACCCTAGATGATAAATCCTTGAGCTAGAACCCTCTTTCTCTAAACTAACAACCCAACCACACACACAATAAGGAAAGAGTCTAGTGATGAGGCTGCAATCGCACGCACAAGCCTGGTTCTATGTGGTTATGACCTAATTACTCAAGTTCTGAGCATGTGGCTTCAAAATCTGTGCTACCTTTCCAGGCCAGCCTCTAGGCCACTGCCTAGAATTGCCTGTAAATTTCCAGACGCATAGAAAAGAAAATAACAATGCTAACCATTCAAACTCAAGCAATAACTTGACCTAGACATACTTAATCCATGATATACATTGTGTCAAACATACATAAAACATGTAAGATATAGGTCATGAATGCATATCTAATCATAAACTAATAGTCTTCCTCTGAGAATCACAAAGAAGGCTCTAATCCCTCTCTAGCAAGCTACAATAGAACTTGTTAGTCCATGCATTCATCAACCATTCAATAGCTTATCAAAACATGACAGGAGCCATAGATAACATACATCATATAACCAACACATAGTCAACAAATAACCATAATAGAAACCATGGAAAATTAGCCATAATATCACCAACATAATCAATATAAATGCTCATAGATCACAATAGGAAAATATCTCATATTAACATATGAAAATGCCCACCAATTCAAGGACTTCCATGTACCACCCGATCATAGATTGTGCTAAACCAAATCTCTCTTTCATCAATCATCTTGGTTCCATATTCCAAGCATGAATGTGGGATCTCATAGAGTAAACTAAGATAAAACCAAGCAGGGTTTCCATAGGCCAAACCACCTCAACCCTCAACCATAGTGATTCTGCCTCTACGGTACAAAAATCACTAACATCAATCAGATCGGTCTCTACCCAAGTTGTGTAAGGCTTCAGGAACTAGTAAATCAACCCACAACATTCCAAGGCTCCAGAGTGTTTGTTCCAACCGTGGCTCTAGGGACTAGTAACTCAACCCACCAAGGGCTCTAGAGCATTTGTCCCAACAAACGACTTTAGGAACTAGTAACTGAACCCAAGCTATTAAATGGCTTCCAGAGCATTTATTCCAACCCAAAGCCATAGGGAACCTGAGCACCAATCAAAAAAAAAAAGTGGGAAACCCACAACACCATGGCTATCTAGGAAATTGCAAGGCAAGGCTAAAGCCACTGCCAATCCAGGAAAATCTCCATGCCAATGATAACACATAACCAAGGAACTACATGCATAAAACATGCATCCAAAAATTAGAAGGGAAATCATACATGAAACATGTTACCTGTAAAGTATCCATGTTGCAACTGTTGATTCAATTGTTACCTTGCACTCCCTTGCTTTCCTTCTCAATCCCAATGAATACTAGAATGCTCCAAGCATGCTTCAAGAATACTCTAAGTGTGTAAGAGTATGAAAGAATGAACTATAGCTCAAACACAAAACTGTCAAAAGTTAAACCAACAAAAGTTGTGAACTGATTCTCTGATGCCTTTTTATCATTGGTGTCCCTATTTCCTTCATTATCCCTCTAATTTCCCTTTCATGCATATTTGTGTCTCTTCATCTTCCTTTTCTCATGTTTTCCTTTATTTTCATAATTTAATGTCAGTTATTGCCTCTTTTCCTTTGCCAATTCATTTGTCAATTTCCATAGCCATAAATAATCCACAAGTGATGCCCACTAAGGTGTTTTTACCAACATTATGCTTGGAATACATGTCCCATAACCTTGGTCTTATTTATTTACATGGAAAATCAACAAGGGGTTGTTACGAACGCCTCCCCCTTTGGGGAACACCATCCTCGGTGTTCAATGATGCTTATAATCATCAAACACATGTTTCTTATGGAGCTTTATAACCCACATCGATGCAACAATTACAACATACCAGACTCCTAAGACTATGAATGCCATACTTCTTATTGGAGATTTATAATACAACTCGATGTAGTATTTACAACATACTACTTATTAGAGTTTTATAACACAACTCATTGTAGTATATACCATGCACATATGCATAAACATAAACCAAAAAATATAAACTAAACACATCTGCAAGAAACGATAAAGAAGGATGCAAAGCCTACATCTGATTAGTCATCTCCCATGTAGCTTCATCGGGCCCAAAGTATTTCCAGTACACTTTAACTTTGTTGATTGCTCTGTTATGGAGAATGAGTTGTTTCTGTTGCAAAATGCGTTGAGGTTCTAGCTAGAATTCTCCCTTTGTCTCCACCTATAATACAAACAAATCAATCACATGATTAGCATCCTCAAAATACTTATTAAGCAATGAAACATGGAAAACATCATGGAATTTCACTATTGGTGGCAGTGCAAGTCTATAGACCACTGGTCCAATCCTCTCAAGGATATCAAAAGGCCTACAATATCAAGGTGCTAGCTTGGCACATGACCCAATCCTTAAGGAGATCTTCTTGGGCTTCATGCACAAGTACATATGCTCCCCAACATGAAACTCCTTGAATGCCCTATGTTGATCTGCATAACTATTCTGCATGTCCCGTGCTGCCTTTTGATAACCTACATCTCATGTTCCATCTCAGCCAACATATACAGTCCAATCAACACCATGTTCACTGGATCATTCCAGCTGATGGGAGTGTTATACGGAAAATTCACTTCTGTGGGCAAAACTGAACTCCCTAGATCTAGAGGTATGATCTAGAACAAAAAAGAGAAAAAATATCTATGTTTTCCTTAGACAGATTGAAATATGGAAAAGATACCTACCTAGAATTTTCAGTAAGTTGTCCTCTTCTCCTTGCTTGTAAGCTCCAACTATAGTTCCTCACACTATAAATGGAACACGCAACAAACACTAAAACAAGCAAGGGAACTACAATATCCACATATCATAATCCAATATCTCTAATCAATGAGTCAACATGGCATTGAAATACATAAGCATCAAGATGACACAAGTATAGGAAAACATAGTGAATTTTGTATTAGTAAATAAATGAGAGAGTTATAACCATATATAGAAGCTGACTTTGTAGATGTCTCCCCAATTGTCTTGTCCTTCCTTTCCATAAAGAAAACCTTCACACTCAACCCTAATGTGTAAATGGATGGATTCCTTAAGCTCAAAGTAGTAGCATGAGGGTACTAATAATCTCCAAAAGCCAACATAGACTCTATGGGAGGCAGTAAATTTATAGGGTGAAACTGGTAGTTTAGAATTTACCAATCTAGGCTTGAGATCCACATATGAGGGAGGATAAACTCAAGGGATAAGAGATGATACCAATAGAGTAGGATCAGATAGGAATATGATATCTCTATCCATGGTAAATGGTTAAAACTACTTTAGAAGCTTTTGGAAGAAGAATATTTGAAAATATTTATTAGTTTTCCTAAATTTTGAGAATTAGTGCACCTGCATAGTAGAGAAACCTACACTGATTAGCGCAAATGATCATTGTAGCTTACAACCATAGCAAGTGGATAGGCGTAAAAGGTGCATTGGGGCTAAAAACATGGTTTTTGTGCAGATAGACCCAGAAACAAACTTTTTGGAGAAATACTGCTTAGGGATTTGAAAAGGGATAATGACAAAGTTTTCAAGGATGTTGATTGATCTAGTTTTTAGGCCTTTTCCATAGATGTGACAAAATTACCTATAACCGAGAGTATTATAACTTCGTGCATAGAGAGCCTCAAATGGACCCATCCTCAAGGACTCTTGATACCCATTATTATATAAAAAATCCACCAGTGGAAGATACTCCTCCCACTTCCTCTGCTAATGCATAAGATACATCCTCAATGTGTCCTCAAGAATCATGTTAACTCTCTTTGTCTGTCCATGTGTTGGTGGATGATAAGATGTACTAAAATCTAACTTTGTCCCCAAACTTGCAAACAACTCCTTCCAAAACCTAGAAGTAAACTTGGCATCTCTATGGGATATAATCTTCTTAGGAACAACATGCAACCTCACTATCTCCCTAATGAAGATTTGAGCTACCTCAATAAGTGACTTTGCAGACTTCACTGCAATGAAGTGAGCTACCTTACTCAACCTATCAACCATGATGGAATCATGTTGCTTCGATGTCCTCAGAAAACCTATAATGAAGTCCATGGAAATTGCCTCCCATTTCCATTCCGGAATTAAAATCGGTTGTAAAAAACTAACTGGATGTTTACATTTTGATTTTACTTGATGACAGTCCAAACATCTTGCAACAAACTCAACCATCTCTTTCTTCAAATTTGGCCAATGATAAAATTTCCTAACTTTTGTCAATGTCTTATGATATCCCTGGTGACCTGAATACAACTTTACATGAAACTCCCTCAAGATAAGCTTCTTGAGCTCACTGTTATCCAACACATAAATCATGTTCTTGAATCTGACCAAGCCATCTACTCTGAGGTGATACTCCTCATCCCTATCACCTTCACCCTACTGCTACAACATGTGCTTCAACTACTAGTACCTGTCATCATGCTACCCTACCTACAAGATTCTCTCTTACAAATATGCCCCATAAGAACTTATTGTTGCAATATGATTCACTTGCACTCTCCTACTAGGAGCATCTATAGCCCTATTCTCATTGTGCTTAATGTGCCTAGTTTCAAAGTCAAATTCATTCAGAGTAGCCAACCATCTATCTTACCTAACATTCAGATTGGGGTTTTCAAATAAGTACCTCAACCCACTATGATCAATCATTAAAACAAACCTCTTGCTAAGAAGATAATGCCTCCACATCTTCAAGCCATGAATGGTAACTGGAAACTCAAGATCATGATTCACATAATTTTGTTCGTGCTCATTCAATTTCCTTGAATCATAGAATACCACCTATCCTTCTTGCATCAAGACTCCACAAAGTCCTCTTTTTCAAGCATCTACACATACCATGAACTCCTTATCAGGATCTACAATCTTCAAGACTGAAGCATTTGTAAGCAAATGCTTCAACTGCTCAAAACTAGTTGCACACTCTTCAGGCCATTCAAACTTCTTTCCTCTTCTCTGCAAAGATGTAATAGGATAGGAAATCTATGAGAAGTTCCTAATAAATTTCCTATAGTAACTTGCTAGTCCCATGAATGATATCACCTCATCCACATTTCTAGGAGCCAACCACTCCATGATAACTTTAATATTTTCTAGGTCCACTATTATACCTTCCTTGGAAACAACATGCCCCAAGTAGTTAAATTTAGTCCGAAAGAAATTGCACTTGATTATATTGGCATACAATTGTTACTCTCTCAACAACCTCAACAATGCTGCTAGGTGCTCTACATTCTCTTCCTCATTCTTAGAATATATCATTATGCCATCAATAAACACTATCACAAACTTGTATAGATAAGGATACACCAAATTATTCATAAAACACATGAAATTAGTTGGGACATTAGTAAGATCAAAATGGACCACCACAACTCATAATTCCCATACCTAGTACAAAATGTGGTCTTTGTAAATATCTTCCTCTTTGATGTTCAACTAACGATATCTTGATCTTAGATTAATATTTGAGAACATTGTTGCTCTCTTCAACTGGTCAAACAAATCATCAATTTGTGGAAATTGATATCTATTCTTGATAGCCACCTTGTTCATTTTCATGTAATCAATACACAACTTGAGAATACCATCCTTCTTCTTCAAAAACAAAACTGGTGCACCCCAAGGCGACACACTAGGCCTAATGTATCCCTCATCAAGCATTTCCTTAATCTACAAATTCAATTGCACCAACTCTAGAGTGCTCATCCTGTAAGATGCCTTGGACGCTGGTACTGCTCCTGGTATGAACTCAATAGATAAATCCACTTCCTTATGAGCCAGAAACTCTGGAATCTCTCCAGGAAACACATCCTTAAAGTGTTGCAAAACATGATAATTCTTAAAAACTTCCTCATCCTCAACATCCTTTCCTTTTCCACTGGAAATATGAACTGCAAAAAATACACATCCTTTCCTACAACTACACTTTACCTGCATAGTTGTAACCATACTCACTCATGTAGGCTTCTTCTTACCCTACAATCTTTTTCTTTCCCCATCATCATCTAGGCACTCAATAGTTTTATCATAGAAACCCATTTTAGTCTTGTGAATACATATCCAATCCATGCCCAAAATCATACTATATGATGCCAAAGGAAGCACGTTTAGATGTGCTGATCTAGGCATACCATTTAGCTCAAATTCACAAGATATCACCAAGTGATGAACTCTTCTCTTGGTCCATGTAGTCCACTGCCCCGACCAAGATTCTGCATCCACTTCTTTATTCAAGCCACACTTATTCACTAGGTCAAGACTAACATAACTATAATTAGATCTAGGATCAATCAAGATGGAAACAACTCAATCACAAAGCTTACCTTCCATATCAATAATGAATACCTGATGACTAGCCTGCCTATTATCCATTGCTGCATAAATTTGAGGAATACTCTTCCCAACATCTCCAACTGTTTATGCCTCTGGATCACTGTAAATCTGAGGATTGCCAGCCTGATGTTGTGGAAAATCTCTCATGCAACGCTCTCCACCACAAGTCCAACACTGAAAAGGCTCCCTGTCATCGCCTTTGTTATGCTCCTCAGGCTAAAATTCGTGTCCTCTATCAGCTATATTGAACTTCTTTTAAGGTGCCACATTCTCCTTATCACTTGCATTGGAAGGTATTCCTTGCTTCTTAATCCACTTTCCTTTAGTCTTCTCATTACCTTTCCAATATTTCTTAGGCTCAGGCTTGCGCTTAGACTACTCATAACAATGGTTCAACTTCTCAATGACTTCCTCCAATGATTGAGGCTCATCATACTCAATCCAATCTTTAAAATCTAAAGACACCCCACTTATGAACCCTTGAACCTTCATCTTCATATCCTTAAGACATGGCACATACCTCAACATCTCCAGAAAATTGGTCGTATACTCTTCATATGTCATAGATCCCATCTTCAACTCGTAGAAATCATTATCCTTTTCGTCATAATATCTCTTTGACAAGTACTTCTTTCTGAAAAGTATTTTAAACTCATTCCAACTCAACTCCTCTATCTTGATGTCTCTGACACACTTCACGTCTTCCTACCAAATATTTGATTGTCCCTTGAGGCTAAAAATAGCCAGCTTGGCTTTCATATTCTCTATATAATCATGCAATTCGAAGAACTTCTTCATCCAAAGTAGTCATGCTTCTGCATCTTCTAGTTTCTTCATCTCTCCATCAAATGTAGGAGGTTTGGCTTTCTTGGACTCATTAAAAGGTACTACTTCTCACTCCCCCTATAAGGATGTTGGCGATGATGACCATGATGTCTCTCTGAACTAGAATTAGAATAGAACCCATAAGCACTGCCTCTCCTGTCAGGTGTATCCAACCATCTACCACCTTTGACTGTTTCATCCCTATCCAACATGTATCTTGATTTAGACCTATTTCCATATGCCTAATTAGTCCTTTCCTCCTATCCATGTATGATTCTTGGTTGTTCCTGTATTTGCAAATATGATAAGATCTTAAGGATCACTAAATTAACCTCGACTTGCCTTTCCTGAGCTCTAGGATAGCCTTTCTTGTGACTCAGTTATCCTATCATTATCTGCCTTGCAATTTCTAGTTTCCTCCTTCAGACTTCGTAGTGTATTTTCTATAACCAGAGAGTACTCATTTTGTTGCTACTCAACTTGACAAGATAAACATGAGACGAGTGTCACTATGACCTCACCCAACCTCCAAGTTCCAATTAAGGAAGTGGGGCTTACAAAATAAACACTTATTGGCATCCTATAAGGACTACAGCACTTAGGAGATGAAAACCACCCCAGGTGATTAATCCCTGAGCATGCGGTTTCAGAATTTGTGCCACCTTTCTAGGCTAGCCTCCAAACCACTTCCCAAAATTGCCTGAAACTTTCCAGAAGCATAGAAAAGACAATGACAATGCTAACCATTCAAACTCAAGCAAGAACTCAACCTATACATGCCTAATCCATGATAATAATTTCTTCAAACATATGGAAAGCATGTAAGTTACAGGTCATTAATGCATATCTAATCATAAAATGATAATCTTCCTCTGAGAATCACCAAGAAGGCTCTAAGCCCTCTCTAGCTAGCTGCAATAGTACTTGTTAGTCCATGCATTCATAAACCATTCAATAACTTCTCAAACATGACAAGGGATATAGATAGAATAAATCAAATAACCAACACATAACCAACAAATAACCAAAATAGAAGCCATGACAAATTAGCCATAACATCACCAACATAATCACTAGAAATGCTCATAGATTGCAATAGAAATATATCTTATATTAACATATGAAAGTGCCAACAAAGTTAAGGACTTCCACATACCACCCAACCATAGATTGGGTTGAACCAAATATCTCTTTCAACCAATCACTCCTGCGCCATATTTCAAGCATGAATTTGGAATCTCATGGAGTAAACCAAGATAAAACCAACCAAGGCTTCAAGAGGCCAAACCACCTCAGCCCTTGACCATAGTAATTCAACCTCTACAGTCTGAAAATCACTAACATAAACCAGATTGATCTCTACCAAGTTGTCTAGGGCTCCAGGAAGTATTAACTCAACCCATAAACTTCTAGGGCTCCAAAGCGTTTGTTCCAACCGCAACTCTAGGGACTAGTAACTCAACCCACCAAGGGCTCAAGGGCGTTTATCCCAACCAACAACTCTAGGAACTTGTAACTCAACCCAAGTTATTCCAAGGCTTATAGAGCTTTCGTTCCAATCCACAGCCTTAGGGAAATTGAGCACTAATCAGAAGAAAAAAAAAGAAAAAAAAAAGTGGGAAAACGACAACACCATGGCTATCTAAGAAATGGCAAGGCAAGGCTAAAACAATTGTCAATCCAAGCAAATATCCATGCCAATGACAACACATAACTAAGGAACCACATGCATATGCCATGCATCCGAAAATCAACAAGGAAATGACACATGCAACTTGTTACCTGCAAATTATCCATGTTGTAGTTGTTGATGCAATTATTCCCTTGCGCTCCCTTGCTTTCCTTCCCAATCCCAGTGAATACTAGAATGCTCCAAGCATGCTCCAAGAATACTCTAAGTGTGCAAGAGTATGAACGAATGAGAGTGTGAGAGAATGAATAAGATATCCACCACAACATTGTCAAAAGCTAGACCAACAAAAGCTATGAATTGATTCTCTGATGTCTTTTTATCAATGATGTCTCTATTTTCTTCATTTTCCTTCATTTTTCCTGTAATTTCCCCTGAATGCATATTTGTGTCTCTTCACCTTCATTTTCTCCCATTTTCCTTTATTTTCATAAATAAATGTCAATTATTGCCTCTTTTCTTTTTCTAATGCCTTTGCCAATTTCCATAGCCATAAATAATCCATAAGTGATGCTCACTAATTTGTTTTTCCCAACATTCAGTTTGGAATACATGTCTAATGACCTTGGTCTTATTTATTTACATGGAAAATAAAACAAGGGCTATTAAACAAATGAGGGTCATGTATCTTGTATTTATAGCCATCCAAGGGTGTCAAATTTCTCTTTTGGGTCAACCTGTCCTTTTGTGCACACATGGGCTTGAATTTCAAAAATACACTTTCCCTTGTCCAAATCAAGTGCTTCAAAAGTCAAAATTGGTCCTCTCAAAAAGAGGAATCTAGTCCCATGATTAGAATTTATTACTGAATTACCAAATAAACACTCCCTCTCAGCTAGAGAGAAATTCCAACTACATCATGTAATCATCACAAGTATCTTGTCATCAAATCATGTCTTATCTCAAGTATCTTGTCATCAAATTTCATCATTTCTCATCTTAGTCCATCTTAGCTTATCCCTGCTTATCTCTTGCTTATCTCTACTCATATGTTGGACACTCTTCAATCTAAAAGAATAATAATTTGACATTGGAGAAGAGCCAAAGCTACCATCCTTTATCCATTGGAGAGCCACTACTACCTTTCGGAATCACTGCCAATGTGGAGCCCAATGTTACTACTTGGGAAACACTAGAGAGATTATCATTATGGAGCCTTTCTTAACCTAGAACCACATCGGGGAGCACATCTAAACCCAAAATGCAATGAAAATGAGGAATGTCCTATGGGATACTCTCACCTCATGTCTATGACAGTGGGGAAAGTCTTATGGGACAATCTCACCCTAAGTCATCTCATCGAGCAATATGAAAGATACAAATTACCAAGCAAGGATTAAAACCATCCCATTGTATAATTAGCAAGAAAGATAGCACTTGCTATATGAGGTAGTAACCATCCTATTACTCACTGATCTTCCGAGAAATGACCCTGAGGAGTCATGTGGTAGAACACCTACATCATAATTAGGTTGGGTGAGATGCCCAACTTACCAAAGGTAAGGATCACAAACCCCCAAGCTTTTTCTCAACCAATTGGCCAGATGGGGAGCGAAAATCCCAACAAGCCCGAGTTGTGGATATGATGCCAACTGGGGTATACTTTGCATAGACCAATATAGAGGAGTAACATATTCTACCCTATGGGTAATAGATAGGGGTATACCCTATTGTCCATAGATTCCTCAACCCCAAGATCCATCCATCTCAATTCGAAACCCTTGCAGCTCAGATAAGGGGGAAGAGTTGGCTTAGCATCCCCAATCAGTCTCTCTCTTTGTAGAGCAGAGACATATCAACATGCTCATAGTACCAGCTCAAACAACTCACTGAAGAGTTCAATCATAATGTTTCAATAGTAGCAATCTCATGTTCATGCAGGACATCAAATTAAAATTTTATATTATAACAAATATATATCAGAAAATTATATCTTATTCATCCTCCCTCTCATAGAGGCAACAACTACACGCCTAATATTGTCTCGTACAACAAAATTGTCTCAATATATGAAGATATCTCAGTCTCGGATATATACAAGATTATTTTCCAATCAAATCCCACTCTTTATTATCACAATGTATCACTATCACATCTAGAACTAGTTCAAAATAGATCTCCAAAGAGTTTCTTCAACCTGCTTCATAGCTGGCCATCCTAGCAACATCATACTCAACCTCGGACGTGCTTAAAGCTATGGACTTCTAATCCAAAATATCACGACATATCTCATACTAAAGCAACAACCAAATGTTCTCTTCTCATAAAAAACGATCCCAAACAAAATCAATACATCCATGAAGTCATATATTATAAGAAGAATATCTTAGATCAAAAATTGATCGTCCCATGCAAATATCTCGAATGGTGTTTGCCAGAAACCCAATGTGTATGAAGTGGCTCAATCATGAATTGACTTGCGTTGTTCTTCGCAAAAAAATTATCTAGAAAACAAATGAATGCTCCAATCAACTATCGTTTCCCAAGTCAAGTTTAGAAATAACTCTACATAACTTAATTCCATCGGGGTGTTCAAGGATTTGCATTCCCACTTTCCAAAATTTCTTTAATAACTTCACGATATATTTCCCTTTTGCAAACTTCATGATTCCAAGTTCTTCATTTGAATCTTTAGAGGCCAAATCCCTCTTCCTTCGATCATCAGAGGCTCGTGACCTGTCAAGAATAGATCGTCAACATATAAAACAATCAAAGGCATACCTTGGACCACTTCGAAGTAGATGTTCAAATCGACACCAGGTAACTGTCAATGCATACATACCAAGATCGAAAATCTTTCTTCAAATCATATAATGCTATCTGCAAACATTATACTGATCAAACCAATATACTCAGCCTCACATAAATCAATATTGTGTAATCAAATCAACTAAGTCTGCTTATCGAGCCTTAAATTCCAAATCAAAACTAATATCAAAGTCATAATTTAAGTTTATGTCAATATTAATTAAGTCCTCAAGTAGAGCTCATAACCAAGTACCAAGTTACAACGTTATCTGTTTGACCTATCAAAATTTTGTTATTTATAATATCAAGCTAGATTTAATCAATTCATCCTTATGATCATCATTTATGTTTGTAGGTGTGAATGCATAGAACAAGAATAAGTAATATAAATCCTATCCATTCATAGTGAGGTCACTGCATACTAAATCATAATTGTTTAGTCTTCAACCAATGTGCGACATGCCAATGATGCCAATACAGAATCAATTATGTCTACATAACAATGTTATTACACATCAAGGAAAATTACCATCATCAAGAACCAAATCTAATCAAAACCCTAATAAATTATCACTGTGACTTCAATCAATCCATAAGGAAAAACATATTTATGAATTGTTAAGCATCATGTAAAAATTCCAATACTGCTCATATATATTAAACCAATAAGCCAAATCTTGCCAAACCTTTGCAAATGCTATCGAACACTGACATATACTAACTTCAATTATCGAATAAAAATAACATACTATAATGTAAATTCTAGTTCCCTACAAACACATGTTTAGTCAACACATTCACATTCTCTATAGTAAGTCAAGCATTCAAACTTCCTTGCTCATAGGACTTTCTATTGTCTTCTCCATATCTGTAGGACTATCATACTCTTGGTGAGGTCCTGATCTCATGCTTAATGCTTCATTTTTTTTGTGTCCTACAGGCACAACCACACCCAAAGGCCTTCTTTCGTGCAGTTGGGAAGCCTATAACCACACCCTTAATCCTTTCTCCCAGCGGTCAAGTATTGTTTATTCATTTTTTGTAATTAATAATAGGCATAGAGATCTCATGGAGAGTTTCTCCCTCTGAATGGGAATCTACTATAGTCATCATCATTCAAGTCATCAACCTATCTATCATAATGTTTTCATGCATTACTAAAGCTGTCAGGTCATGAAGTCAAACTATATTAGGTTTTTCAATCATTTATGCATCATATAATAACATATTAGCATCAACTACTTCATCATCACATATGAACATGGAATCAAACATTTATCAAGGGTTAGTGTCAGATAATTAGAACAACTAATAGGAGCATACTTCAAAGATCATAATCACAACATCACTTATTTATCACATTATCCAACCATCAAGACAGGGCATCCAAATTTACCACATTGTCAAATTCACTAAGCTTATCAAAACCTAACAAGAAGGTCGTGAGTATCAATCTTATTATTACACTTTTATCATCAAGGTTATCATGCTTATCACAAGCATTAACAATAGTATCAAGTCACCATATATAAAAAACATCTAGATTGCTTCATAAAATCAAGAAACACATCATGTCTAAAATGTAGATATTTGTCAATTATCAAGTGCACCAATATATCACATGTACCATAAATCAAACTTACTTTCATATGCATATATGAGTCATTCAGGAAAGTGATATTCCCATCATGCCTTAGGGATTACTTTTCCATCCAACATTGTAGATGAAATAATATACTATATATACCTTATAACATTCAAATACCTTTGCACTTTGTATCACTTACTTGTCATGGAAATTGTAGCTCTTCTCTTCCTGCACTAGCTATCTTTTCATGCACCTAGGATGATCCTTAAGAAGGACTCATTTATAACATCTTATAAGGAGGTTAGAAGTATCCAAATACTCAAATATACATGGAGGAAGTATAAGTAATTATCAAATCAATAAATATAAAAAAAAGTAAAGACATAAAGAAGTAACATAAATCGAAAAAGTACTTATCTTCAATGAAAGGTGATCATCTCCCTCTTGAACCCTCCTTCAAGAGTCATGACTATCCATTGTCCATTTAATATTGTTTCCTTCGTTATATTTCAACCAACTACATCAACAACCATACCTAATTGAGTCTATCCCATCTAGAGTTACATCAAACTTGTCACAAGTGCTAGAACATATTCACACTGATCATGCTAGGGTTTCTAGATTACATATCTCAAATTTTTGTCATAATCTAGAATTTCTTCCAAACCCTAACATCATTATATCTATCAAACACTAGTAACTAGATTTCCTAGGGTTTCCTTCAAACCCTAGTATTCTTTTAGGTCTCCTCCATCTTCTCTTACTTTCATCAAAGGTGTCTTCATGGGGGTTATATTAATGACTTTTCTTCAGCCCAAATCTAATACCATGCTAATTTTTCTTAGGGATATATTGTTCTTTGCTTTAGATAATTGCATTTCTTCATTTACATATTAAATTCATGCCACAACATTATAGAATTATTTAGTTTTACAACATTATTCAACAACATATGAAATTATATAGAAAGATAATATCATCATCAATGCAATGAAACTTAAAGGAACAATAGAAGAAAAACATTCACACATAGAGACACCAAGATTGGTCAGAGACTAGGGAAAAACCCACTACGGGGAAAAATCTGTCAAATTCTTCTTCTTATTATATTTTCATAAAATGTTCAACAAAGAGAGAGTACAATGATCCATATCTTCAACCATCAAAAATCTAGTAAAATCAACTAATCAATATCCAAGAGATGAACCCAACAATGATAATAATCAAAACCTTGATTCAGAAGCCTGCGGTCAATTGTCATTGTCTACAGTCATCTAAAAAACCAAAGAGAGTGTGCGTGCATGTGGCTAAAACCCTCCAACCACGTTCATGAGCCTGTGAGCCCGCGATTGCAACCAAAAAATACCAGTGTCATCCCTGTGGCTAGAAACCAAAACTTTAAAACTCACATGTGTGATTTGGACCCTGCAATTTCAGACTTGTACGAACCAATCTCCACAAACGACCACAAACTTGTGCGATCCAAACCAAAGAAAGAAGAATGATCAAGATGATGTCCAAATGAGGGTCACTTGACTTGTATTTATAGCCATGTGAGGGTGTCCATTTTCTCTTTTGGGCTGGCTTATTCTTTTGTGCACATGTGAGCTTCAATTTAAA
This sequence comes from Pinus taeda, assembly GCA_000404065.3. Classification (NCBI taxonomy): domain Eukaryota; kingdom Viridiplantae; phylum Streptophyta; class Pinopsida; order Pinales; family Pinaceae; genus Pinus; species Pinus taeda. The sequence continues at coordinate 51,249 of APFE031139145.1, read as the reverse complement.
AATACACTTTCCCTTGTCCAAATCAAGTGCTTCAAAAGTCAAAATTTGTCCTCTCAAAAAGAGGAATCTAGTTCCATGATTGAAATTTATCACTGAGCTACCAGATTAAAAACCTTACCATGGATAATTTTTAATCTGTAATTAGGTTTTATTACAATATAATGAGTCAATATCATGGCTTATAAATACCACATGCCCAAAAAACTATAACTCATTTTATATAATTTTAATTTAATTTTATAATTTTTTTTAAATTAAATTGAAAAGAAAAAAATGACATAACTACCTTTGAGATAAATCCCAAACCTCTATCCTAACTAATACTAAAAATATTATGTAGATATTCTATAAAGGTTAAATTCCTCTCATCCATCTACTAAATTATTGAAAAACTAAATTTAAATTATGGAATCCCTATTCCAAAAATAAACGCCCTTATTAGTGTGATAATAGTAAATTTAAAAATTTTAATATAGTAATATTATTTTAATATCTATTAATATAATAATAATAATAAAAAGTTTCCTAGATTCATTGAATGATGATTTGAAATGATATGAGGTAGTGGGTGATGAAGACATCACACACAACAGGGCCACATGCCACATACCATTGAGCTTAATGCATGCAAACACAATTCATATTTATGGTGTGAAGAAACATGCATATGTCAATTTGTTCATTGCATCCACACTTTGATCATCTCGTGATTAATATAACTCCTTCAAAAATTATGGAGAGGCATGATTGGGGCTTGTGGCCTATCTGACAACCCAAGTTGTGAGGAAGGAAATTGGTTATACCTTTCGCCCTCTATTTTTCACCATGACATTCCTTCCCTTCTATAGTTCTAACACCCTTCTCTTCCTTGATAACGAACTGTTCAATAGCTACATGGTTATGTTGCCCCCCCCCCCCCCAATGCCTCATCCTACCCGTAGAGGGCATCCTCCTATTTGAAACACTCAGGAAAAGTATGTGGCTAGAGAAGTGGAACAGGCTTTCGATTGTGTAGCCTATCCTACAACATGCAATATTTGTGAATTATGGAGGAAAAGTTCAAGTGTGATTGTCTTCCAGTTAATGATTAGGACAATATGGATGAAGCAACAAAGTTTATTCATGATATGGCACCAACTGCACTCACAACACAAATATTTATGTACCTTTGAGTTGTATTGACATAATAAAATGTTGATAGCACATCCCTTTGCGGGCCAAGAATCTGAGCATATTGAGATGTGAAATTGCCTAGACCAAATGGAGAAATAGGGGCGACTTCTAATGATAATCTACAAATGTCTGGAAAATAAACAAGGTGGGGTCTTGGTGTCAGAAGCTAGTGTAGGCTCCAAGGACGATCCCATAGATATTCTAGTGGACGCATGTACATGCTCGGCTCCTCTTCAATTTTAATGTTCCCTTTCTAGTTTGTATTAATTTCTTTTTGTTGTTATGGCTTCTTCAAAATATATAGAATTAAATGGTCTTGGTTTCTATATATAGAAATACCTAACCTTTAATTTGAACAATATGTATAACATCTGGTAGAGACTTGTTTAGATTTTGGACAATGCGATTTCCTATATGATAGCATTTTAGATCTTTATGTATCTGGATTTTGTCTCATTCAATCCCAAGAAATCATACTCTCCGAGATCAATAATATCTTTGGGTTGGAACATAAGCCTATAGATCTATCTATGTTGTGTAATTATTTATCTTTCTAATTAATAGAAATACTTTCTTACTAACCCAATAAAGAAGATAGTAAAAAAGAAAAACTTTTTATTTAAGATTGAGAATATACTTTTGTTTTTTAAAATAGCTTTCATTTATATATATTATAGTAAATTTTGAATATTTGAAGGAGAATTGATTATTATTTTATGTGATTATGATTATAATTGACTAAAATTAACTTATTTTCTCACCTTCGTTTCTTTTTTCAAGAAAGAAAAAAACACTATCTTTCAAAAGAGAATTACATATGCATGAGGTTTTCTCCTCATTTTTGCCCTGATGGTCTCACCTCTCTTTCTTATATATAAATAATAACTTTTTTTTTGTTCTTTTGATGAAACAATCTTCATCTCACCTCTTGTAAGTGGTGATGCCCACTTAAAATAGATACCTGAACATTTGGGAATAACTTCTTTAGAACTTGTACCAATATTTGTTATACCAAAGCCATTATAAACATCCATATTTAGTATTGCTTATAACCTCTAATAATTAGCTCTTCCGATGGCTATGCTTCCACTAGTTAGGGGTTTAGAATTTAATTCACATTGACCCAACAAGCAAACAAGGATTCCCTTCTCTTAATCTTTTTGACAACCTATGAAAGATACTCTATATTCATAACACACATGACCTTACCAAACCATTCTATTATATACTAAATCTAACACTACCTCCCACCCCCTTGAGTCATTTTCAATAATGAAAGATGTTACATTAGGATTACCTTGATCTCCATGGTTCGTTATGAAGATGGGGTTATAAAAATCCTCATCCTTCAACTTCTTTAAACCCAAAAACTATTACTACCATTGGGATAAACTTATCAAGAATGTTCCAATCACATAAATTTTATTTAAATTTGACTTATGGATTAAAAGTTATGGCCTTTACAGTTTTGACCTCAACAACCCTGCATTGTCAGCAAGGATACCATGAGTTGCTACCTTGCATCCCATGTGGCCCTACCATGTCAACCTTGACCACTATGCAGTCTACCATGTAGTCATAGGTTATATTAAATCATTGTGCCCTACCCTTCAAATTCAAAGTGCAAAGGAAGTAATGTCAAGGAGGGTTGTGGCACGAACGAGAACTATTTGCATAAATTTTCAGTAATTTTCTTATTCTCTGGCTTCGGTCAATTATGTCTAAACAATGTAGTAAACCCAAAATTGAGACCTCATTACCACAATGACATGGCCTTTGTCACATTCTTGTGCACAACCAACACCACCAAGTTAGGTAGCACCCCAACATCTGGCCGCGTGGCATCCCTTGCCACGTCAACCCTACTAGTGTCACTTTGACATCATCCACCCATATGACCTTCTCTAAGAATGCCATGAATCAATAAAAATTAGGCCATTTGGTGCCCTAGAAAGGCCTCCTGTGCCTACCAAGTGTCATGCCTTCCACATGCCACGTCCTCATGCTTGTCCACATCATCATGCCATGCATGCCTCTATCCTGGGTCCCACCAAGGTCTCGACTTCATATGCAAGTTAGTGTTTTCTCATCGTAATAATTTTTGGGCCAACTGTGGAGCCCAACCTAAGATCCTCCACATAATCACTCCTCGACGCTTTTCCACTGTAACAAAAAAGGGGAACCCTTCTTAGGACCCATGATCGGGAACGAGAACCTTTCACATAACCAGCCAGACATAATTTCTGGCTTGTGGCTGTTGTCTCCTAAGGCCACATAGGAAGGAAGCCCATCCCTAATTATGAGCCATAAAATAGGAAATCATTCCTTCAAGTGACGAGAAATATCCACATCAAGTGCTAATGAACACTTAAGGTTTTTTTCTTTATGTTTTGTCCTTCTTGCGTTGCGATAAATGGCTAAGTAATGAACCTATGGGAATTTCCACAGCTAAGGAAAGAACCATGAGTCCCTTCTTTGTACTCACAATGCATAGGGCCTCTCCCATTGCAACAATTATGTGGATAGGTCTTCAAAGGAACCCCTCAGCCATTTTAAGTTTCTGGCCCTCCCATCTAGAGCCATAACATTGAAGTGTTGTGAAAGACCACACAACAATTTAACATGAACATATAGGTGGTTAAATGTTCAAGGACACTTAGCACTCGTGGCATATCAAATCCCTCATGAGTGAGATAGCAATTTCACATCCATTTCATTACAAAGATGAGGAGATGCCCATTTCTTTTGAGAGGTTGTTTTAGCAGGAATACAAGCCTCTCACCTTGTAATGACTGAACATGACCCTTTAGATGCAACATGGCCATAGGGCTTAAAATGAGGTCACAAGGACTAAATGGGGACAACCCTTGACTTACTATATGGTACTTAACATGCCCATACTATATCAAACATTCTTCATTCATGTCAAACATGGGAACCATAAGCTTCTACTAGTCTATGCCTAGTAAACATTCGCAACATTCATAAAAATTACTCAGGATGACAATTAGTTGAACATCTAATTACATAACCGTTGAATATCATCTCAACATTATGGGGTTCATTAAGTCCCCTGTGATTAGGATAATTATTTAGAAGCCATCACATTTCAACATACAGAGCCACTCATTTATCTTGAAAATCAAATTCATTCACACATACCACATAGGTTAGATTACAAGTGAAATCATATCATGCTACAATTCCAAGTAGAGATGCCCAATCATTCATGGGGGCATCACTCACTGAACCTTGGACATATCACGTGCATTCATGCCATACTAAACAATACCCTTAATTTGAATACATATTGGAAAATACCCCTAAAAATCACATTATTTAACCCCCCTACCAAATAGAACCCCAATACACCTTCCCAATTTAAAAAGCCTATACTTTCTCTTGATACTGTAGGTATCCATTGTTTCATTAATTTTTTTGTACCATTTTATATTTTTTCATTAACTTTGAGCTCCATTTTTTATATCGACTGATATAAAAACCCTTTACCTTCTATTATATGTTCAATATATTCTGTCATTTTTTCCTCAATATATATCCCCCAATATGAATGCATGTGGTATGGTATGGTATGGTATTGTGGTATAGGAAATTCATATAATGATAATATTAATAATAAAAACCTTTAAATTCAATAATATAACAAAATTCAAAATTAAATCAAAACAAATGAAAGAAAAGAGATCCTAGAGTAGAACAAACACCAACTAGGAAAGCGGGGAGGAAACAAAGAAGGGGAGAAAACCCCAGGGGGTTAAGAACAAAGAGAAGGCCCATGTGCTTATGGGTCCATTCTCTTCGTTCTTAACCCTCTGGGGGAAGGAAAGAAAGAAGGGGAGAAAAATCTAGGGGGTTAAGAACAAAGAGAAGGCCCATGTGCTCGTGGGTCCATTCTCTTTGTTCTTAACCCGCTGGGTTTTTCTCCCTCCTTTGTTTCCTTCCCCCTTTCCTGGTTCGTGTTTTTTGTGTTCTAGGATCTCTTTTCTTTTATTTGTTTTGATTTTATTTTGAATTTTGTTCTATTATTGAATTTATAGGTTTCTATTATAATATTATTACTATATAAATTTCTCTTTCTTATTGGATAGATATAGTTTTTAATCAATCATTATTATATTTAATATTTAATACAATTTGATTGATTAGATATTTGAGTCTTAATGAATTATATAATTAAATATTAGAAATTGTTAGAGTCATATAATAATTTATGAATAATAAAAAATGAAATTAGCTAAATTAATATTAAATTCAAAATAATTAATAAATAAATTGCTTTTTATCCCTTTACGTATCCTTTTATTTATATTTCTTTTTTTGACTCTTGAAAATTTGTGGTCACATATAAATTAGTGGTTTGTTGATTTGCTCCTCATCCTTGTCCTCATGATGAGGTTCTAAACATGACGACCCTAAGTTTTCTAAGTTTTCTATGTGATTTCTTGGGAAGGTCTTGTATTAAAACAAATGACAATTCAGTTTTTAATAATGAAAAAATTAGAAATAATATATAATATATTATATATATATATATATATATATATATATATAAAGAGCCTCTATAATATATTTTTTTTCTAACATTTTTAATGTGATACAAAGACAAATCCTTTCCACTTAATATTATCTTTTATAATGTAGTTTCGAAAAATTCATTCTTAAAATATTTATTTCATTAAAATATTTTAATTTTATTTAGGTTTTAATTAATTATAACATAATAATATTCTTTAAATTTAAAATGCAAATAATATTTTAAATATTATTATGGTGTATAATATTTTTTTTAATAATTTACTTTAAACTTAATATTTTCTTTCAATCTTATTTAGATTTAAATTTAGATTGTTAGTCAAAAGACAATAGCTCAAGTTTAATTCCCCCTCCACTCAAGTTTGTGGGACATCTTAGCCCTATGTTGCAAAAGTTTGAACAAGTTGAAATCCTCATGAGTAATTCCTATAAATACAAAGAGGGGAAATTTGAAATATTGATATGGAGTTGAATGGTGGCAGTGGTTGTGATACAATCATGGTCTTTCCCAAAATAGATCTTGAGTCTTGTCCATAACAGCTCTTTGAAGTGACTCATTCTAATTACCATGAATAAAAATTTAGATGGTTAATAATTTTATCTCAATTTTTTTTCTTTATATTGATGTTATTATATGCATGAGTTTTTCATCGACTACATATTAATTTAACTTCGACCAAAAAATTGTATACTTTTGTAATAGTGTTTTTTTTGTAAGTCTGGATTTCTATTCATTAATAAAAAAAAGAGTACATACATAACAAAATTATGATGGTCTCACCCTTCATGTTTGTTGACCATTGCGAACTGGAAATTACAAACAAACCAAAATAAACAAAGGGCAGCTGCTTAGAGCCTAGAGGGCCAAAAGCATCAAAACACATGCAAAATGAACAATAATCTTGTCACCATGCCTAGTCATTAGAAGTAATGGACGCCAGATTATTTGGCCTAGTCCCTGGAGGGGGAGGAGCGCAATATGAGCAGTTAACATGTTGCTCAAGATGATCCAGCCATGTTTCTGTTGAAAATAATACTGAGAGGGGGGGTGAATCAGTATTATCAAACTCTTTTCAACAATTTATGTAGATGAAACTTGCTTATGCCTTATAATTTAATATATACTTCAGATGTGGATCATTAGAACTATTGAAAATAGGAACAACAAAAAATAGAGCAACAGTCGCACCAAAGGACACAAGATAAAAGGTGGAAACCCAATGCGGGTGAAAACCACCTGCTGCAATATGTCTCTATCTTCTTTCAATTAGAAACTTCTTTTACAATGATTTTGTACTGGTGCAGTCTTACACCAGCACGCAGGCTTCAACCTGCAGAAGGCTACAACCTTCTCTTTTCTTCCAAGGACCTCCTTTCATAAATTTTCAGACTGGATCCATGAATATTAATCAAACATCAAATAGATCTGAACTCACCCAAATTCCTTGTACAAATACTGAGTCAATAACTTCTCGATACATAGAAACCATACACAAATTCAAAACCCTGAACTCAGCAATAATAAGTAAAGGCAGATAAAAATATTTCAAGAAAAGTTCGCAACTTCACCAATAGAAACCTGCAGATATCCGCACTTCTGCTGTGTCGAGCCTGTGCATTTCTGCACCTTCTTTGTCTTATCTTCTGCGCACCTCTGCACCTGCTACGTCTTCTATAATGTGCACCTCCACACTACAATGTCTTATGTTCTGCGCACCTCCGCACCTGCGCTGTTAACTGGACTGCGCAGCTCCGCACCTGATCTGTCTTCTGGACTGCGCAACTCCGCACCTGATCTGTCTTCTGGACTGCGCACCTCCACACCTGCGTCGTATCTCTCCTGTGGACCTCCGGGTATAGAAACTTTATCAGTCCTCAACTATATCCCAGACTGTCAGATTCACAGATCTAATCATGCGCCAAGGAGATCTCATCTTATCAGTAGATTCGCCTTATAATGCTCAGGATTCTCCTTAATTCAGATCTAGCTATTATTCACCAATTGATCACCAGAATTTCAGATCTTGCTCTTAAGATATTCAACACATGAGTGCCCAGCCAAATAATCTCCTTTCCTTTTTATACACAAACCCTTACACAAACCATGGACCAAAACCATAGAAACCCAATACAAGGGATCCAAACCGGGGTTCAAAACTTTAGATGCAAAAACCACGGACCAAACCATAGGTTCAAAAGCGTCGGATTAAATACCATGGACCACCTGTAAGATTTGCCACATGTGTGCACTTTTCTCTGCATGAAAGTGTGTGAACTGGGGGTCCGCATCTTTTGAGCGGTACACTTGCGAACCTGTCCACAACTTCCAAACGGTGCATCTGTGGAACCTGTTGATGACCGCATCTTTGAGATCAGGAAGCTGCGCACCTGCCATTTTCTGCCATTCTGAGAGCCTGAACTTGTGATCTGCTACTTAAGTGAATTGCCATCAAGGACAACACTTATGTCATCGAGCCAAACCAGTGCCATAATGCCAACAATATCCCCCTTTGGACTTGATGGCAACCCAAAGTCACTCAAGATATTTCCTCCCCCTTTGTCATCAAGGGCAAAGGGTTATGCTCCCCCTGAATGCATGTTGAAATCTCTATTCTGCTGTGCTATCAAAGCTCCCCCTGACAAATAGGCAAGATCTGCAAGAAGATGTTCTACAGAAGAAATCATAACTAACCTCTCTATCACCAAAGACTCATACATACAACTCCCAACCAAGTGGGGATACATGATATAATGAGCACACTACATTATCCATCCCAGGCATAGTGGGGCAACCAAAATAGGCTGTTACATGACCTTGACAAAAGAAATATAAGACATAGAGACAAAAACATCAGCAGCATCATTCATATCAGAATCCATGTTCTCCTTCTGCACTTGCTCCTCCTGAAATCCAACATAATTGAACCAAGATCTTCTATGATAATGCCAACAATACATTATTAGAAGAATATATGCTCCCCTTGAACCTATGCCAGAAGGTCTCTGACAGACCCACATAAACCAGCATATATACGCATACACCCCATATGAAACTTGCATACAACAATCTTTTAACCAGACAAGATTCAACAGCAAGATGATGCATCAACTACCCCTAGCTTCTGTCTGAGGTATTCAAAGGTCTCCCTGGGCATTGGTTTGGTGAGGATATCAACAACTTGTTCCTTAGAGGGAACATACTCCAATTGGACCTTTTGATCAAGTACTTGTTCTCGAAGAAAATGATACTTGATCGGGATGTGCTTGGTCTTTGAATACATGAAAAGATTATTTGAAATGCTGATTGCACTTGTATTATCACAAAAAATGGAGATAGGTGGAGTATAAGTGATTTGAAGATCTTGCAATGTTTGCATCATTCAAAGGAGTTGTGTGCAACAAGATGCAGCAGCTACATATTCTGCTTCAGTTTTAGATAATGCAATAGAGCTTTGTTTCTTGCTGAACCATGATACTAATCTAGGACCCATGAAGAATGCACCACCACTAGTGCTTTTCCTGTCATCCACACTTCCTACCCAATTTACATTTGTGTATGCATGAAGTGTGTGATCTATACCTCTAGGATACCATAAGCCATAGTTTTGAGTTCCTTGTAGATACTTGAAAATTCTTTTAATTGCCTGAAGATGAGTTTCCTTTGGATTTGTGTGAAACCTTCCAACTATTCCCACTTCATGCATAATATCTGGTCGGGTACTTGTTAGATAAAGCAAACTACCAATCATGGATCTATAGGTTGGTTGATGTACTACTGTCGATTCATCATTTGTGTTGAGGCTGCAACCTATCACCATAGGGGTACATACTGTTTTCGAATCCTCCATCCCATATTTCTTCAAGATCTGCTTGAGATATTTGGTTTGAGATAGAAAAATGTCGTCTTTGTTTTGTTGGACTTGTAGACAAAGAAAGTATGTGAGCTCACCAAGCATGGACATTTCAAACTCTTTCTACATCACTAAGGAAAAGTTTTGACTCATGCCTTCTTCATTGCTACCAAAGATGATATCATCAACATACACCACAAGTATTAGCAACTTATTATTGTCAACTTTTATATACAGATTGCTATCAGTTGATCCTTTTATAAAACCTTGTTGATGGAGGTACTTATCCAACCAATAATACCATGCCCTTGGAGCCTGTTTAAGGCCATAGAGAGCCTTTTTGAGTTTGCATACAAGATTTGGATCATTTCCAAGGATAAACCCATCTGGTTGCTCAATGTACACTTCTTCATTCAAGTCTCCATTCACAAATGCAGATTTTATGTCCATCTGAAATACTTTGAACTTTTGAAAGCTAGAGAGAGCAAGGAACATTCTTATAGCCTCAAGTCTGGAAACTGGAGCAAAAGTTTCCTCAAAGTCTATGCCTTCTTGTTGCGCATATACCTTACAAACAAGTCTTGCCTTGTTTCTAACCACATCCCCATTTTCATTCAACTTATTTTTGAAAATCCATTTTGTCCTTATGAAATTCTTGTTTTTTGGTCTCGAAACCAACTCCCAAGTGTTATTCTTCTCAATCTGCTTGATTTCTTCCTCCATGGCCTTGACCCAGCATTCATCATTGCAAGCCTCTCTTACATTTTGCGGTTCAGAGGAGGAGAGCAGTGCTAGATAGTTTGAAGCTTCTGAAATGGTTATTCTTGTTTGCACACCTGCCTCTTTCTGCCCCAAAATTTGAGATTCTGGATTATTCTTTTGAACGTATGTAGATGGAGTCTTTTCTTCTATCCTTATCTGTTCTTCTGGTGCCTCATGGGTTTCTTCTTTGTCATGAATCTGATTTGATGTTGATGGATAATCTTCTTCGAGATCTTCAGAGTTTATCTGTCTGGGAGGGTTTCCTTCTTCATCAACCACTACATCAATGCTTTCAACAATTTTACCAAGTCTTTTGTTATAACATTTGTAAGCTTTGCTGTGGGGAGAGCAGCCAAGTAGAATGCCTTCATCTGTTCTAGGTTCAAACTTGCCAAGATTTTCATCAGTCCTTTTAATGAAGCATTTGCTTCCAAAGATTTTGAAGTATTTTACCGTGGGGGTCTTACCATACCAAAGTTCATGAGGAGTCTGAGTGCTATTTACCTAGACATTTGTCTTGTTGAGAATAGTAACAACGGCAAATGCGGCTTCACCCCAGAAGGTTGCAGGAGTTCTAGAATCATCAAGCATAGCACGAACCATTTGTTGAATCATTCTGTTCATCCTTTCCACTACTCCATTTTGTTGAGGAGTCCTTGCAACAAAGAATTCCCTTCTTATTCCATGTTCTTCACAAAAATCAAAAAAATCATCTGAGGTAAATTCCCCCCCTCGATCAGATCTGAGGCATTTAATTCTATGATCTGATTGGTTTTCAACCAAAGCTTTGAATGACTTGAACTTTTCCAAAGCTTCATCTTTATACTTCATGAGTCCTATCCAACACATCCTTGAAAAATCGTTAATGAACAATATGAAATACTCTTCTCCTCGAGGTGATCTCTTCCTAGTTGGACCACATATATCAGTGTGGACAAGTTCAAGTGGCCTGCTAGCTGATCCTTCCTTCTCAGGGAAATTAGTTCTAGTTTGCTTACCAATTTGACATGATTTGCATATTGTGTTGTTTGGAATTCTAATGTCAGGAAGATTACGAATTGCCTGATATATGCATGCTTTCCTGATTTGAGAGAAGCTAAGATGTCCCAGTCTTCTCTGCCATAGCCAGTGTTCATCATTCTTACTTAAGTAGCATTGTTGATGTTCTCCCTTGAGTACGTATAAGTTATTTGGAGTTCTTATGCCTCTGATCACTGTTTTTCCTGTATCAACCTCACGAACAATACATCCATTTGATCGAAATATTACCTCAGTTCCTTGATCACACATCTGACTGACACTCAATAGATTATGCTTTAAGCCATCAACATACATGACATTTCCAGCTTTGACCTTCTCTTTCAATTGAACATAACCTTTACCTTTTATGAATGCAAGGGTGTCATTTCCAAAAGAGACCTCCTTTTCTTTTTCTAAGGCAGTATATGACTGAAGTTTTACTTTATTACCTGTCATATGTTTCAAGCATTCGCTGTCAATGTACCATTGATTTTCCTGTCCTTCCGTATATAAGGCTATCCCACAACTTTCTGGTTGTGGTTCTTTCTTTCTCCATGTTTTTGAACTCAATGAAGCCTGCTCCTTCTGAATTGTTTGCTGAAACCTGCTTCTGCATTCAGAATCTTCATGACTGAAATTGTTGCAGATAGTACATTCTATTTCATTTTCAAGAGCAGAGAAGTTATTGTAGGTTATTTTCATGATTCTTGTTATACTCCTTTGTTTTTGAGCTTCCCTAGTCATGATGGTCTTATAGGCAACACATTGAGCAGCTTTATGACCAAATTTATGACAAGAGAAACATTGGCCATTGAGGAAAATCCTGCGATTATCAAATCTACCAACCATATGATTGTAGTTTCCATCCATTCTTGAGCTAAATTCAGAACAATTTACCTGTGGTTGGTTGAGGCTTCTGTTCATCCTTGAAGTAGATTGCCCCTGATTTACTTGATAATATTTGATCATTCTTGAAGCGAATTGTCCCTGATTTACCTGGTGATCTGCATTATGCTTTTGATTGTCAACTTGTTCCTTTCTCCTTGCTGCTTCAAGATAAATTTTGGAGGTGGATGGCTTCTATGTTTGCTTCTAGGCTTGAGATGCTTCTTCAGAATATCTGAGACCTGTCTTGATTAGAGGAGAACGTTGTACTTTGATAATCTCATCCAAAGTTTCAGTTCATTTACCAAATCTGAGATTAAGGGCTTTTGTTTTCTCAATTTCTTTTCTAAGTCCCACAATTTCACATTCTAACCCTTCATTGTGTTTATCTTTTTCAACAAGTTGGATTGTTAGAGTATTTATAATCATGTTCTTTTCCTCTAAACAAACTTTAAGTTTAGCAATTTCTTCATAAAGACCTTCATTTATAGCATCCAAGAAATCATCATCTTCAAAAGCCATCAAAAGTCTATTATCATTTCCTTGTTCATCTTCATCACTATTTGACAGTCCATCACTGTCTTCATGTGTGTAATAGCTCTTCTTATTCTGTCTTCTGTTCCATCTAATAGGTTCATTACCTTTGTCTAGTTTATCTTTATGTGGAAATTTTGTAGCATAATGATCGACCCTTTCACAAGCAAAGCATTTGAAAGGCAGCTTATCTCTGAATCTTCTAGTTCCTCGTTGAAGATTTTTGACAAAATTTGATTCTTCCTCTTCTTCTGACATATGTCCTGGCTCATAGTAATCTCCCTTTCCTGAAGCTTTGAATGCAGCTTCTCTTCTGTCTGATGGTCCTCCTTTTCTCATTTCGTAAGAAGTTAGAATTTCGTGTAATTGTGACATGGTAAGATTCTTTAGATTCTCCTTTTCTTCTATGGCAGAAACTTTTGAATCAAACTTAGGAGACAAAGATCTTAGAACTTTCTCAACCACAACAACTTCTTTTATTTCTTCACCCAAGTTTTTCATACAATTTACGATCTCATCTATACATAGGAAATATCTAGCCACACTTTCATCATTATGCATTCTGAGACTTTCATACTGAATTCTAAGAGTTTGTAATTTTGCTCATTTTACCTGCTCATCTCCTTCATAGCTTAGAACGATATTGTCCCATATTTCCTTTGTGCTTTTGAGCTACATAACCTTGACGAACTCTGATTGAGATAGACTTCCTAATAGAGTATTGACCGCTTTTGCATTTGTTTCATACTGCTTCTTACCATCTGTGTCTGTAGGAGTTGCTAATGGAAATGTGTATCCTGTTTCCACAATATCCCATACTTCTGTACCGAGAGATTGAAGATAGGCAATGATTCTTACCTTCCAATAGACGAAGTTGCTCCCATCAAAAATTGGTGGCCGGATAGATGCTTCCTTTTCATAGTTGCTCATAGTGATAGATCTTCCTTCAAGCGATCAATCTTTTCTTGAAGGACCTGCTCTGATACCAATTGTTGAAAGTAATACTGAGAGGGGGGGTGAATCAGTATTATCAAAGTCTTTTCAACAATTTATGCAGATGAAACTTGCCTATACCTTATAATTTAATATATACTTCAGATGTGGATCATTAGAACTATTGCAAATAGGAACAACAAAAAATAGAGCAACAGTCACACCAAAGGACACAAGATATAAGGTGGAAACCCAATGTGGGTGAAAACCACTTGCTGCAATATGTCTCTATCTTCTTTCAATTAGAAAATTCTTTTACAATGATTTTGTACTGGTGCAGTCTTATACCAGCATGTAGGCTTCAACCTGTAGAAGGCTACAACCTTCTCTTTTCTTCCAAGGACCTTGTTTCATAACTTTTCAGACTGGATCCATGAATATCAATCAAACATCAAATAGATCTGAACTCACCCAAATTCCTTGTACAAATACTGAGTCAATAACTTCTCGATACATAGCAACCATACACAAATTCAGAACCCTAAACTTAGCAGTAATAAGTAAAGGCAGCTAAAAATATTTCAAGAAAAGTCCACAACTTCACCAATAGAAACCTGCGGATATCCGCACTTCCATTGTGTCAAGCCTGTGCACTTTCGCACTTGCTCTGTCTTATCTTCTGCGCACCTCCGCACCTGCTGTGTTTTCTGTTCTGCGCACCTCCACACTGTTGTGTCTTATGTTCCGCGCACCTCCGCACCTGCGATGTTAACTGGACTGCACACCTTCGCACCTGATCTGTCTTCTGGACTGCGCAACTCCGCACCTACGCTGTATCTCGCCTGCAGAACTCCGGGTATAGACACTTTATCAGTCCTCAACTATATCCCAGACTGTCAGATTCACAGATCTGATCATGCGCCAAGGAGATCTTGTCTTATCAGTAGATTCGCCTTATAATGCTCAGGATTCTCCTTAATTCAGATCCAACTATTATTCACCAATTGATCACCAGAATTTCATATCTTGCTCTTAAGATATTCAACACATGAGTGCCCAGCCAAATAATCTCCTTTCCTTTTAATACACAAACCCTCACACACACCATGGACCAAAACCATAGAAACCCAATACAAGGGATCCAAATCGGGGTTCAAAACTTTAGATGCAAAAAACACAGACCAAACCATAGGTTCAAAAGCATCAGACTAAATACCATGGACCACCCATAAGATTTCCCACGTGCGTGTGTTTTTCTTTGCATGAAAGTGTGTGAACTGGGGGTCCGCATCTTTTGAACGGTACACTTGCGAACCTGTCCGCAACTTTCGAACGACACATCTCTGGAACCTGTTGATGACCGCATCTTTGAGATCAGGAACCTGCGCACCTGCCATTTTCTGCCATTCTGAGAGCCTGAACTTGTGATCTGTTACTTAAGTGAATTGCCATCAAGGACAACACTTATGTCATCGAGCGAAACCAGTGCCATAATGCCAACATTTTCCAGCTTATCCAACTTCTCAGCAAGAAGATTATGTCCAAGCCACACCACAACCACTCTCTCTCGGAGATGAAACTGAAAAAATTGCAGTTGATTAATAATTTCGAACATTGTTCCATGCTCCTCTCGGTGAGTCCTATCTTGAGCCTTAAGAAGACCCTGCAAAGATTTCCCAAATTTCCACTGAGCTACGGGTTGACGAGAAGGGTCACCTTATCCATGCCCAATAATGCCTCTGCCTCCATGACAACCACCACACCCATGAGCACTACCACCATGACTCCTGACAACATGCATTTGTCGATTTCCTCCACTCCCGTGACCACCACACAATGAACTACAACCACCACCACCACTGGCTATTGTAGACTACAAACTCCGTCCCCACCCCCGCTGGGATGACGAAGCCAAGGAGGTTTGCTTAGCCCACATGCGCCTCAATGCTAACCTCATATCTAACACCACATGGCAGAGGTATATCAGGCTCCACCAACTCGAGAGTGTCTAATTTTCCTGATTCCACCCAAATTTATTGCGAAATTCAACTCAACAACGCAGGGCTAGCAAGGGTCTCGTACCTCGCCCACAAATCCAAACCAGGAGCTTCCAAGCCTACGTACAATTCTCGCTCTCCTTCCAATGCCACCCTTAACCCTCAACCAGAACTAGCATAACCACAACTTCACCACTTTCACCAAACACATATAGACTTAAATCCACCCCCTCACCAGCTAGAATGACATTGATCAATATGGAATTCCCCTGGACCACATCCCAACTATAATTTCGAGGTAACAAAGACAAACCAGGGTAGAAACTGTGGCCTAGTTCCAGCAAAGACCCAGGCACCAACCACCCCCACAGAGCAAAAGCACGAGGGTGCCAAGCACACACTTGTAGGCACCACCACTGTTGTGCAAACCACCGCTAAGACCCAACTAGAGAAAATGTACCCCAGTTACCCAGGGAACACCAAACCCACAAAAGAGGAGCACTTCAACCACAACCTCCACTAGGACCCTCTTTCAACAATAGACCTCACAGACCAAACATGGAGGATGAAACCAAATCCCAATGCTAAAATGAAAACCCAAAAAATGAAAGAATTCCCATAAAGAACCATACACAAACAACTGAAGCAACGAGATGCCTTGCAGGCACTGTGCATGCACCCACCACCTCTTTAGAAACGTTCAACCATCAATATAAGATAATTGGGGACAAAAATGCCCACCAACTTGAAGATTACCCTAAACGCAGAGGAAAGAGACATAGAGCATGAAGCCGACCAACTTACCACCATCAAATGATGAGGCGGTGATCCAAGCACACCGAGCACATCAGAATTTCCACTCCCTCAACCTACGCCACCACCTGTCCACCTTAGGATGCCCAAGGTAGACCCACAGAGTAGCAAATCTCAACAAAAAACATTCTAAGACAACTGCCACACTCGCAAAATAAGCTCGACAGTTCACCACCTTCAACATTAAATTACCTACATTGCGCTGCCATCCCTATGTAGCTGCATTGAACGCACATACAAACATTTTTAGCATGATGAGATCCACTACGTAGGAGGGTAGTTCATCTGTCCTCCCCTCCTTTATCGATATACATCGTCTCATATCCCACATGTCAAATAGCTTGCATGCAGAGCCTTATGATCCGTCACAGATACTTCTTCAATAGTTTAAATTTAATCTTTTTTATTATTATTTAAATGTGTTTTTCTCAATCTGATTAGTTGACATCGTTCACATCTTTTTCCAAATAATGATGGTTTGCGCCTAGATGTGTTAGTGCATTGCATAAAAAAACCATTTTTAAATATTATATATATATATATATATATATATAATATATATATATATTATATATATATATATATATATATATATAATATATAAAATCATTTTATATTTACCTAATTAATGTTTAAAAATATATGATCCATATATCAAATTGCAACCATTTCAACTAAATAGTAAATACTATTTCAACTAAATTGTAGATATTAACTATTTATAGGTGTTTTACCATATAATTTAATCACTATTTTTATATTTTATATGGTATTTTACTATGTATTTCATGACTGCCCCACAACCTCCAACAGTGTCATAAACACCCATTATATATCAATAGATGATATCCCGGGTGGTTGAGAGAGTTTAATGATAACCTCCTCACCCAAGTTCCAGTTACACAAGACACAATATAATATATAACTGATGATACAACTATGATACCATAATGTATATATTTAATTAATGTACCGAGCTTTTTAAAAAATTTTGCACCCCTCTTGAAAAAGGAAACCTATTATATGATGTTTTACTATGTACTTCAACGACTGCCCCGCAGCCTCCAACAGCGTTATAGAAAACTCCCATCGAAACTTGTACACCACCTACGAATATTTTGACCCTGTAAAATTTAGCTCATCATGAATTGTGTTATGTAAAATTTATCATCATAAATTGAAGTGTTAGGTAAAATTTATCATCATTCGTCATGAATTGTGTGAAGTCATCATGCTTGTAACATTTGCTTCAAATGAGAATGCAAACATTTATATGAGCCCTTGATGCTAAGTAGACTTATACGCATTTACATGCGCCCTTCAAGCTGGGTAGGCTTTCCTTGATCTATGTGATATGATGTACATTTTAATCACTTCTACATGAACAAGTTCTTTTATGTTGTTAAACATTTATATGGGTCCTTGATGCTGGATAGACTTACACCCATTTGCATGGGCCCTTCAAGCTGGGTAGACTTTCCTTGATCTATGTGATATGATGTACATTTTAACCACTTTTACATGAATAAGTGCTTTAATATGAACAAGTGCTTTAATATATTTTAAAAATTTAAAATAGGTTTATTCATTATTGAATAAGTCATGATTGGGTATTTATTTTTTATAGTTTCATATAATTATTAGGAAATAATAAATTTTAATTAAGTTCATTAAAAGTATATTTATTTGAAATGATTTTAAAAAGTTGTTTAATTGTTGAATTGAGGTTTCTGTGATTTATATAAAGTTTATGAGAAATTATTTGGCTTAAATCACATGATATTATATTTGTGTGAACCAACCAGTGTGGTTCATCATCAGGACAAGTTATTTAGTTGTTTACCAAATTTGATCACAATGGCTGCATAAAAAAACTCTTGTTAAAAAATTGCTGTGTATAATGTTTATGAAGATTTTTTTGTTTTGAACATATTTTATATACAATAATTTTTATTGGGAAATCTATTATGAAAAATGTAAGTCAAATTGTAGCATGTTGTGGAAGAAGATTTTTTGGTTTTGAGCATATTTTATAAACAATAATTTTTATTGGAAAATCTCTTATGAAAAATGTAAGTCAAATTGTAGCATGTTGTGGAAAATTTACTAGTACATTATATAAACTAGTGTTTTTTTCTTCTTAAAACAATATTGATGACTTAAATTTAAAATAATTATAGTCATTTCAAATGATTTAGAGAAATCTCTTAATCGTTGTTATTTTAGATAATTAGATTGGTTATAAATTTTAATTTTTTTTTATCTTTTTAATTCAAATACATAATTATTAAAGATTAAACACAAATTCTCTTAATATTAAATCTAGAAATTCTCAACTATAATTATAGAAATTCTCAACTAATAATTATACTGTAATGAAATTCTTAACTAATAAAACAGCTCTATAATTATTGAAATTTTTAAGTATTAAATCCCATTTATAATCAATAAAATTCTTATTTTTAAATCCACTTTATAATCATAAAAAACTAAACATACTTTTTTAAGTATTAAATATTAAATCTAGTATGAAGAATAAAACACACATACTTAATTATTAAAACCACTCCATTAAAATAATTTAGATAAATATTTGCATTCTTGTCATTTTTAAACAATTTGATTTACCATGAATAAATTTGCATTATCACAGTGGTTGTGGAAAACATGTTATCCCTTATTATTTATATAAATGATAATATATAGAAAGAGGCTGTAATATACAGGGAGAGAGTTTGCAGTTGAAAAATGTGATTTGATTCGACTATCAACACAAATAATGCTAAATCAACAATTCGCTGACTTGACTTCAAGGGGAGAAAGTTCCTCTGATGGAGGAGATTCAGAAATCCATAATCAACACTCGCTGACTTGACTTCAACGGGAGATGTTCCTCTCATGGAGTAGATTCAGAAATTCATAAGTTAACTCAGCGTTACTGAAAAATATTTTACGAGCGTAGTTTTAATATTTTTAGAAGTGTGAATTTTTGGAGTTTTCTGTAGAGTTAATTTGATGAAAAATATTTGTGGTCAAATCTCGATGGTTGTTTAAACTGGATTTTAACTGTAGATATAAATTAAGTACCCCAAAAACTTTTTAGGAACTTAGCTTGTGAAGAGTTCATCTGTGAAACTTGTGATTTCCCACGTTATATCTAAAAATTTCCAAAATATCGCATTTAAAAACTACTAGCTTCTTGTAACAGAAAAAGAACCCAAACGTCTCTGCTCCGCCATGGCCTTTCTGACGCTTGCATCAAAGGCCTCAGGATTATCTTTCATGGTGGCTGCAGCCTCTGCGTTGAAGGGATCCTCGGGATTGGGGTGCACAAACAGATGGATCAGTCCGAAAACGACGATGCTTATTTTCAGAAATGGCTGCCACTCTTCTCGGAGAATGTTGAGGCACACGTTGCCTTTGTGATCGATGTTGGGGTGATAGATCGGCCAGGTGAGGCACTTCACCCTAGGGGGCTCATAAGGGTAATCCCGTGGGACGCTCACGCTGAAAACGAAGGACCCGCCTACGTAATACCCTTCGTCAGGCCGAATGGTAATCACGAAGTCGGTGATGTTGTCTTTGCCATTCGGAAAAGATATGGCGGCTGTCTGTTTCGGGAGGTCGAGGTCACTCAAGTCTATCCGCAGTCGCAACTCTCCGGAACTCGTCACTCGTTTTCGCTGGTTTTTCTTCTCCGCAGAGGCATCATGAGAATCCCCATTTTTTCTCTTTTTATTTGCCCTCACTCTGTTAATT
This sequence comes from Pinus taeda, assembly GCA_000404065.3. NCBI lineage: Eukaryota > Viridiplantae > Streptophyta > Pinopsida > Pinales > Pinaceae > Pinus > Pinus taeda. The sequence continues at coordinate 30,968 of APFE031139145.1, read as the reverse complement.
ATCATGGTTACCGTTGTGTGGACTTTTGACAGGTTAAGCGTTGAATGGCGGAGCTTCACCATCAACCAAATTCCAGAGCAAGATGAATAAAGTTTTTGGACAGCCCTTCTTGCCATTTCCAAGGGCTATGCCCTTTGGCGGGGGTCGTTTGGTTGCTTTAATATCAACTTTCCATTGTTAAATTAAAAATTAATTACAATGTCATGGACAGCACTTCATGCCATTTCCAAGAGCTATGCCTTTTGGTGGGTCTTTTGGTTAATTTAATATTAATTTTTTTATCTTTATATCGATTATTTTGGGAATATTTTAGAATAAGAAAATATACATGGAGTTAAATAATTAATTTCTTTCATATTAGTCAAATTCCAAAATCTTCTTGGAATGGGCAATATAGGATGCATAATTAAGAAACTTGAAAAATGCAAGACTCAATAACCTCATTTTTGTTAGAGATAAAAACCATATGCTTAAAAATGAAAATTATGGATTCTAAATCATTAACAATTTTGACTATTTCAACCAATCAAATTGATCTTAACATTAAATTTGATAATTCCAATTACAGTGATAAAACTAAATGACCACCCTAATTATGAATCCCTTTGCACATTATTTTCCGCTCATAGCCGTCAATCAACACAATGAAACATCACTATGTTATACTTGCATGGATCAAGTGATGGAGAATCAAGTAGGACAACTATTTAAACAATTCTCCTTATCCTGGATAAAAGCTTGTGAACTTATGTTAGCTTCTTATTAGTTAGATTATTTTCATCAAACAATTATGGAGACCATAAACCATTAAGATCATAAAATACAATGAACACAAAATACACACAAAATATAGGCTCGAAGCGAGGACAAAACCCCTCCAAGGGGAAAACCCAAAAAGAACTTTCTTCTTTTCTTATAGAATTAATTCGAATGAGAAATCCAAGCCCCAAACCTCTATACCAAGACCTCCTCCAAGCACCAAGTCAACCCTTCCAAAAATGTCTTCCAAATAAGTCAAAGATCAACCAAGTCAACAAAGGTCAAACCTCTTCCAATCTACTCCAAATCATAGTTTCGACCCTCTATTTTAGGTCTGAAATTCAAAACTTCAACTTCGACCCCTAGTAGATAACATAAACCCTAGCTTTCTTGCACATGAGAGCAAAAACATTGACAAAAGTTAAATTTTCAGTTTCTTCTTGAGATTAATCCTTATCGTAGACCTTCAATCCTTTTTCTTCTGGCTTCTTATTGCAGATTGAATATGATATGATTGTATGCTAATGAGATCAAAGTTCCTTCTATATATACGATTCTCATGAGGTTGGATTAGGCCTCTTCTAGGTCGACTTCCGCTCGCAGGGATGACTTGGTCTTGGAGATTACAAATGACTTTCTAGACATAAAAATAATATCTTTTACATGTTACAACTTGCCCAAAAGGGTAGTATACAAATGATAATGACCTTCTTAACTCATGAAAAATATTATTTTCACATGAAAAACCCTAGAAGCATAAAATGTATGTTTGACATAATTGACCAATCAAATGAAGTATGAAACCCATGCTTGAAAATAATATTTCTCTTTCTTCTTTTGCTTATTACATAATGACATGAGTACAATGACAATTATGAATACCAAAAATAATTAAATTTTCCAACACTCCCTCTTAACTAGGGAGGTATTCATAATTGTGCAACCAGTATAAGGATATTCTCGATCTAGAAGGTTGTCATAAGAAGAGTTGGATTGATAAGCCATCTTTTAAGCATCAACCTCATAACAAACATTGCTAACATAGTAATGCCTTAACTGACAAGCTCTATTTATATCATAACATAATGTTGGGAGGCTTTACATGAGACACCACACTGCATCTTAAGGCACATACCCCATTTGAATGTTCACTAGGTATGTCCTTTTAGGGCTATTCTTATCTTGAATTCCCAATCCTCAAAGAATATCGAACCTCTTCGACCACTCTTGTCTTGGATACCAGTCTAATCCTAAAAGAGTATTAGTCCACAACATCCTATCTTCGATTCTTTGTCCTCAAGGAGTACAATCTCATATGCTTATCCAATCCTCCATTTTCCTTCCTGATGCCTTTACTAAGACTTATGGTTGTTAGTCCAGGTCTAGTGCATGCATATGACACGGAGAATATGATGTCCAACAACACTCCCTCTCAACCAGAGAAAAGATCCCCATTCCTTCTTGATTAGGGAATAGATCCTTGCTCCTTATCAAATATTTAAGGAGACTTCTTACTCCCTCTCAAACATAGAGTAGATTCCTTACTTCCTTTCAATTTAGAAGTCATAACCATGTGTCTTCATCAATACATCAAAAACAAGTTCTTGATGGAGATCTTCAAGTAAATGCATGGCTCCTCCTTTCCTTTGTGTCTCATCATATTGAGGTTTTGTAATGGAAACAAACTTTCTTAAGTATGTGATGGCATTCATGACATCAATCTTTCATATCACTTTCCTCTAGTCATTATCAACAAAGGATTTATATTGAGCCAATCAAAGTAGAGCTATAAATATCTCCTTCTAATCATGAAAGTGATCTTCATTTTCATTGAAACATAAAAATCAGGTTATCATTTTGTGTTGCTACCTTTCAATTCCAAGATGATGTAGACATATTGAACACATAATCCTCCAAGGATTACGAAAACCATTCACTCAACCAATGTATTCTTTCAATTAAGTTCAAAACAAACAGTTGTAGATACACTTGCCTCAACTATCATTATGCATTTATGCAACATTCTTCCAGGTAACAGAATTATATATCAACAGATAACCAATACCAAAAAAATAAAAAAAACAATTGTAGATACACTTGTCTCAAATTTCATTATGCAATTCTGCAACATTCTTCCAAGTAACAAAACTATATATCAATAGGATAACCAATACCAAAACATCAATATCATAATTACCTTGACATGATGGCCTCATGTCACGATATTAGATTTTGTGCTTACTTGTTCCCCTTGAGATCAACATCCTTCTGTATGGTCTATCTTCATATTGTATGAAAATCCTTCTCCATGCTTTCACTTTAATCAAAGTGTCCATGGAACGAACTAATCAACAAGCTACATTATCTTCTTCCTTGGAGTTGTTATTATCAGCTCTCTTTCTTTCTTTAAGAGACCATATTTGATGTTGATCAATATTATCATGTATAAGTCATGTTATCTTATGGAAGAGTCTTGATCTTTATTCATTCCAAATCATATCAAAATTATTTTTTCCAAGCATCAAGTGATCACATTAAAGGCTTCTAAGCACATTCTTATGACCAACTCTTTCTCCAAGATTCTTGTAGACATAAATTCTACCTTCCAAAGAAGAGTTGGTAAAGACATGCATACATTTTTCTTTCATATAACCAGCTAGCCATCCTTTCTTTGAATGAGCTTGCTTTTATCCTTATCGAATATAAGTTTCCCTTGATAATAGTAATACTTCAATTCTTCCTTTGAAACCGCAAATTGACCATCTACATGCTCTCATCCTTCAAGACTATTGTTTCCACACTAAATGGAATATAATTGTCATGTCATAATGCTTCTTCCAAATATTATTAAACTTCCCTAAATGATGGTTCTCATTGGAGGATCCTGGTGATCGTTCTTGCAATATGAATACCTCTAACATTATGCCAGAAAATGTTTAGATGAACTAAGATGGTCCAAATCTTCTCATTCCTTCGAGATAGATGACTTATTTCAAAGAAAATTGACCATGTAGACTCTAAATCTTCTACTATCATATGCTTCCTCTTATAATGTCATGCTCTATAAAAACAAAGAATCTTCTAGAGAATGCAACAATGCATGCTTACTCTAATTGCTACTTTCTAATAAAATAAAGACAAACTGCAAATGAACTTGATAGAGATGGAGCTTCCTTCAATAGTATAGATCCTTGGGATCTTCATCTTTCAGCTTCTTCTTAGGTCCTTCCTTTTCTTCATCAATGTGAGCTCCACTTCTCTCCTTCCTTTTGTTGTTTTTCTTGTTTTGACAATCCCTCTTAAACTTTCCATATTCATTGCATCCAAAGCATTGTATCTTGTACATGTCTAGTTTTCCTTTAGACTTTCCAAAATTTCCTTTGTATTCTTAGATTTTACAACAAAAGGTTGAGATTTTTCATTTGATTTGGTGTCATCCTTTCCCTTTATACTTGTGTCTTCCTAGATAGATTGTGCCCACAGTTCATCAAAGGGAGTAGAATCCTTTCTTGAGTAGACACTAGTTGCAAAACTTCTTTATTCAGGTGGAAAATCATTTAGTACACAAGTGGTCATTTCTAAACCAGAGATGCCTTCCCCAGGCCCTTACAACTAATCCCTCAATTGTGAGATATTCATAATATATGTGGAAATATCTTCATTCTTTGACATCCTTATATTATATAGTTGATTTCTCAAGGATATTTCCGACCTGATGTTTATGGAGTACAATTTCACCAACTTATCATGGATTTCCTTAGATGTACTCAAATAAAAAATAAAGGGAATGAGATGATCCTTTATGAATTCAATAAGAATACTTTGTGCTCTCACCTCTCCCTTCTTATATCTTTCTAATTCTTGAGTCTTCTCTTTGTCTGGTTGAGTAATTTCTCCAAGAACATGTTTCATGACTTCATTTTCTAGAAGCACCAAATCAATCCTCTTCATCCATGCCAGGAAGTTTGTTGATCTAATGAGCTTGTTGCATGATTCCTTGGAAAACAAATTTATTCATTTTTCAAATTGCGACATGGAGAACAATATGGTACCTGTTAAACAAGTGTCCTTCTTGATGATGCATTCAACTATTTTGATGATTTTAAGACCTTTAAGAGGCTTAAAACATGTCCTTCAATAGAAAATATAGATGTTGTTTCTTAAGATGATGAGGCCTTCAATGAGAGCTTGATTCTTCTTCCTTAAACATTTCCTTGTGTCCTTAGTAAATGATTCCCTTTGACATGCAACCTTGTCTTATGGAAACAAGATGATCTTCAAGCTACTTTCTCTTCATCTTAGCTCTAAGACCATGTTGGAGAATCAAGTAGGGTATCTATTTAAACTATTATCCTTATCCTTGATAAAAACTTATGTATGTATGTTAGCTTCTTATTATTCTTAGTTAGATTCTTTTAATTAAATAATTATCAAGACCATAAACCATGAAGATCATAAAACACAATGGACACTAAATATAGCCTCCAAGCTAGGGAAAAACCCCTCCAAGGGGGAAAACTAGAAATACATTTCTTCTCTTCTTATATAATCAATTCAAATGAGAAATCCAAGACCCAAACCTCTATACTAAGAACTCCTCCAAGCACAAAGTCAACCCTACCAAAAATGTCTTTCAAACAAGTCAACAATGGTCAAACCTCTTCCAATCTACTCCAAATCACAATTTTCGCCCTCTACCTTAGGTCTGAAATTCAAATCTACAACTTTGGCCCCCAACATATTGTAGAAACCATATATTTCTCGCATGTGTGAGCACAAATGTTGACAAAAGTTAAATTTTTGGTTTCTTCTTGAGATTCTCCCTTCTCTTATACCTTCACTTGTTTTTTTCTTGCTTCTTATTGCAAATAGAAGGTGAGATGATTGTGTGCTAATGAGATCAAGGTTACTTCTATATATATGCTTCTCATGAGGTCGAATTAGGCCTCTTCTAGGCCGAATTCCTATGGCAGGGGAATCCTTGTTCTTGGAGGTTACATATGACTTTCTAGACACAAAAATAATATCTTTTACATGTTACAGCTTGCCCAAAAGGGTCTTATACAAATGATAATGACTTTCTTGACTAATAACAAATATTCTTCTTACTTGAAAAACCCTATAAGCATAAAATGTATGCTTGACATAATTGATCAATCAAATGAAGTATGAAACCCATGCTTGAAAATAATATTTGTCTTTCTTCTTTTGCTTATTACATAAGATACACATAATGACATGAGTATAATGAATGAAGACCAAAACTAGATACATTTTCCAACACTCCCTCTTAATTAGGGAGGTATTCATAATTGTACAACCAGTATAAGGATATTCTCAAACTAAAAAGTTCTCATAAGAAGGGTTGGATTGGTAAGCCATATTTTAAGCATCAACATCATAACCAACATTGTCAAAATAGTAAGGCCTTAACTGAAAAGATCTATTTATATCACAACATAATGCTGGGAGACTTTTCATGAGATGCCACACTACCTCTTAAGGCACATACCCCATCCAAAATTTCACTAGGTATGTCCTTTTAGGACTATTCTTATCTTGGATTCCCAATCCTTAAAGAATATTGATCCTCTTTGACCACTCTTGTCTTGGATACCAGTCTAATCCTAAAAGAGTGTCATTCCACAACTTCCTATCTTCGATTCTCTATCCTCAAGGAGTACAATCTCATATGCTTATCCAATCCTCCATTTTACTTCCTAGTGCCTTTACTAAGACTTATGGTTGTTAGTCCAGGTCTAGTGCATGCATATGACACATGGAGAATATGATGTCTAACATCACTCCCTCTCAACCAGAGAAAAGATCCCCATTCACTCTTGATTAGGGAATAGATCCTTGGTCCTTCTCAAATATTTAAGGAGACTTCTTACTCCCTCTCAAACATAGAGGAGATTCCTTACTTCCTTTAAATTTAGAAGTCATAACCATGTGTCTTCATCAATGCATCAAATACAAGTTCTTCATGGAGATATTCAAGTAAATGCATGGCTCCTCCTTTCCTTTGTATCTCATCATATTAACATTTTTTAATGGAGCCAAAATTTCTTATGTATGTGATGGGGTTCATGCCATCAATATTTCATATCACTTTCCTCTATTCATTATCAACAAAGGCTTTATAGTGATCCAATCAAAGTAGAGTTATAAATAGCTCCTTTTAATCATGAAAGTCATCTTCATTATCATCGAAACATAAACATCAAGTTATCATTTTGTGTTGCTACCTTTCAATTCCAAGATGATGCAGACATATTGATCACATAATCCTCCAACGATTACCAAAACCATTCACTTAATCCATGTATTCTTTCAATTGAGTTCAAAACAAAAAGTTGTAGATACACTTGTCTCAACTGTCATTATGAATTTCTGCAACATTCTTTCAGGTAACAAAACTATATATCGACTGGATAACCAACACCAAAAAAAAAAGAAGAAAAAATTGTAGATACACTTGCCTCAACTTTCATTATGCAATTCTGCAACATGCTTCCAAGTAACAAAACTATATATCAACCGAATAACCAATACCAAAACATCAATATCATAATTACCTTAACATGATGGCATTATGTCAAGATATTAGATTTTTCTTACTTGTTTCCCTTGATATCAACATCCTTACGTATGGTCTATCTTCATATTGTACATAAATCCTTCTCCATGCTTTCACTTTTAATCAAAGTGTCCATGGAACGAACTAATAAACAAGCTACAATATCTTCTTCTTGGAGTTGTTATTATCAACTCTCTTTCTTTCTTTAAGAGACCATACTTGATGTTCATTATTATTACCATGTCTAAGTCATGTTATCTTATGGAAGAATCTTGATCTTTATTCATTCCAAAGCATATCAAAAATTAATTTTCCAAGCATCAAGTGATCACATTAAAGGCTTCTGAGCACATTCTTTTGACCAACTCTTTCTGAAATATTCTTGTAAAGATAAATTCTACCTTCCAAAGAAGAGTTAGTAAATACATGCATACATTTTTCTTTCATATAACCAGCTAGCCATCCTTTCTTTGAATGAGCTTGCTTCTATCCTTATCTAATATAAGTTTCCCTTGATAGGAGTAAGACTTCAATTATTCCTTTCAAACCACAACTTGACCATCTACATGTTCTTATCCTTCAAGACTAATGTTTCCACACTAAATGGAATATACTATTCATGTCATACTGCTTCTTCCAAATATTAAATAACCTTACCTAAATGATGGTTCTCATTGGAGGATACTGGTGATCGTTCTTGCAATATGATTACCTCTAACATTATGTCAGAAAATGTTTAGATGATCTAAGATGGTCCAAATTTCTCATTCCTTCCAGATAGATGACTTCTTTAAAAAAAAATTGACCATGTAGACTCTAAATCTTATACTATCATATTCTTCCTCTTATAATGTCATGCTTTATAAAAACAAAGACTCTTCTAGAGAATGCAACAATGCACACTTACTCTAATTGCTACTTCTAATACAAGAAAGAAAAACTACAAATGAACCTAATAGAGTTGGAGCTTCCTTCAATAGTATAGATCCGTGGGATATTCACCTTTCAGTTTCTTCTTAGGTCCTTCCTTTTCTTCATCAATGTGAGCTCCACTTCTCTCCTTCCTTTTGTTGTTTTTCTTGTTTGGAAAATCCCTCTTAAAATTCCCATACTCATTGCATCCAAAGCATTGTGTCTTGTACACATTTCGTTTTCCTTTAGACTTTCCAAAATTTCCTTTCTTCTTCTTAGATTTTACAACAAAATGTTGAGATTTCTCATTTGATTCAGTGTCATCCTTTCCCTTTATCGTAGTGTCTTCTGAGATACATTGAGCCCATAGTTCATCAAAGGGAGTAGTATCCTTTCTTGAGTAGACACTAGTTGCAAAACTTCTTTATTAAGGTGGAAAATCATTTAGTACACAAGTGGTCATTTCTAAATTAGAGATTCCTTCCCTAGGCCCTTACAACTACTCCCTCAATTGTGAGATCTTCATAATATATGTGGATATATCTTCATTCTTTGACATCCTTATATTATATAGTTGATTTCTCAAGGATATATTTTATGACTTTATGTTTATGGAGTACAATTTCACCAACTTATCATATATTTCCTTAGATGTACTCAAGTAAAAAACAAAGGGAAGGAGATGATCCTTTATGGATTCAATAGGAATAATTTGTGCTCTCACCTCTCCCTTCTTATATCTTGCTAATTCTTGAGTCTTCTCTTTGTCTGGTTGAGTAATTTCTCCAAGAACATGTTTCATGGCTTCATTTTCTATAAGCACCAAATCAATCGTCTTCTTCCACGCTAGGAAGTTTGTTGATCTAATGAGCTTGTTGCATTCCTTGGAAAAAAAATTTATTTTATTTTCAAATCGAGACATGGATAACAATATGGTAATTGTTAAACAAGTGTCCTCCCTGATGATGACTTCAACTATGTTGATGCTTTTAAGACCTTTAAGAGACTTAAACCATGTCCTTCAATAGAAAATATAGATGTTGTTTCTTAAGATGATGAGGCCTTCAATGAGAGCTTGATTCTTCTTCCTTAAACCTTTCCTTGTGTCCTTTAGCAAATGATTCCCTTTGACATGCAACCTTCTCTTATGCAAACAAGATGATCTTCAAGCTACTTTCTTTTCACCTTAGCTTTAATACCATGTTGGAGAATCAAGTAGGGTATCTACTTAAACAATTCTCCTTATCCTTGATAAAAAATTATGAACTTATGTTAGCTTCTTATTATTCTTAGTTAGATTTTTTTCATTAAACAATTATCAAGACCATAAACCATGAAGATCATAAAAGACAACGGACACAAAATATAGGCTCCAAGCTAGGGAAAAACCCCTCCAAGGGGAAAAGCCATAAATGACTTTCTTCTCTTCTTATAAAATAAATTCAAATGAGAAATCCAAGACCCAAACCTCTATACCTAGAACTCCTCCAAGCACCAAATCAACCCTTCCAAAAATGTCTTTCAAACAAGTCAAATATCAACAAGTCAAAGATCACCAAGTCAACAAAGGTCAAACCTCTTCCAATCTACTCCAAATCACAATTTTGGTCCTCTACCTTAGGTCTGAATTCATATCTGTAACTTTGGCCCCCACTATATTGTAGAAACCATATATTTGTCGCATGTATGAGCACAAATGTTGACGCAAGTTAAAGTTTTAGTTTCTTCTTGAGATTCTCCCTTCTCTTAGACCTTCACTAATTTTTCTTCTTACTTCTTATTGCAAATCAAAGATGAGATGATTGTGTGCTAATGAGATCGAAGTTACTTCTATATATATGCTTCTCATTAGGTCGAATTAGGCCTCTTCTAGGCTGACTTCTTATGGCAGGGCGAGTCCTTAGTCTTGGAGGTTACATATGACTTTCTAGACACAAAAATAATATCTTTTACATGTTAAAACTTGCCCAAAACGGTCTTATACAAATGATAATTACTTTCTTGACTCATGATAAATATTCTTTTTACTTGACAAATCCTAGAAGCATGAAATATATGCTTGACCTAATTGATTAATCAAATGGAGCATGAAACCGATGCTTGGGAATAATATTTGTCTTTCTTCTTTTTCTTATTACATAAGATATACATAATGACATGAGTATAATGACAATTATGAAGGCCAAAACTAGTTACATTTTCCAACATTAAGAAGGGGAAAAAAAGGAAAGAGAAAAAAACCAGTGAACTAAGTGAAAACAGTCACTTATTTTCCGCTTTTAAAGATCAATCAACAAAAACGAAAATCAATTTTATACATTTGGATGAAATAATGATAAATTACAAAAATTTAATAGGTTAACGGAATGGAAGCCAAGTAAAGATAGTCCCCCGAGTTTTAAGTTGTGAAATTTATTTTAAGATTCTTCTAATAATGAAAATTAAATTCTCTTCCCCATTAACTACTAATCAACTGATCTCCCTTTTTATTTAAGAATTAAAATTATCTCTTCTTTAAGAAATGTGAAAGCTTGATTTTTATATGTTATTTTTGGAAAATAGGTTATGTTTGTAAACAGGTGCCACCAGATGTAGGAAACCCTGCCATATATATATATATATATATATATATATATATATATATATATATATATATTATATATATATAAGTAAAAGTGAAACAAAAACTATTAAATCTAATACTAGTAAGAACATTAAAAATATACAATAACTTTAATTAATACAATCTAATGAAATAATAAAATCTGATACATTGCTAGATAACTACAAAATGGTAAAAATAACATTCTACAAATTTAGATAATTACAAAAATTTAATTCCAATCCCCATTACATATAGATTCCCATAAAAACAAACTTGTGAGATAACGTATATCTTACAATTATCAATTTCACTAGAAGCACAATTTTCTAATATGATTATATATAATCATATCACCTGCTTTTACTTTTCCAAGGAATTGGTCAATATAGGACAACACAACACAACAATACCCTCCCCAGAGCAGAGAAGGTATAAAAATAAATGTATACTCACCAAACAACGCAAAGATCCAACATGTAAATAAATATAAATAATTATTGTAATATTTGTAAGGAAAAAAATTATATTTCCCGTAAATTTATAAAGAAAAGGAATATCTAGACAAAAATCTGTGTAGGCATTAGTTGAGTTCGCAAGTTAGTTATATTTTGAAGGTTTTAACTCCAACATTGCCCAATATGCATTTCTAAGAAAAATGTTTTACTATCACAAGATATACACTTCTAAGGTATTTTCTTTTCAATATCATATCCAAGCATTTCTGACAAATTTGTGAATCCATTTGTGCTACATGTATGATATAAAGACAAATTCTCCTATGTAGCCAACAACATTAGGTTCGAACTTCAACCATTTGTGAATATTGATCTTGCGTGAAGTGCCAAAGTTTCTGGTAAGGGGTGTTGATATTAAAAGCAATATTACGAGACACCTGCGATAATTTAAAAAAATCTTATATTTTAGAAAACGAGGAACAAGAGTGTTGCCACTTAGTATACGATATTACCTTGGTATGGTGTGATAGACTTTATTGTTAATGGCAGAATAACAAACACAAACAAATTCCAACCCACCATCTTCAAATGCCACACAGATATTAGAATACTAATCTAATGTTCAAACATGTTCATCCATACTCGAAAAGTTGAACCCATAGATTTGATTTCACTGTAGGGAATTCTCCACACATAGATTAGAATACTCAATCTAATGTTCGAACATGCTCATCCTTACCCGAAAAGCTAAACCCATATATTTGATTTTCACTATAGGGAATTCTCAATCTGATCCTCCAATTAGCTGAGCTTTAATTCTAGGTTTATCATTACATCACAATCACACGCCCTGGAATGAAACTTTTGCATTATTATCAAATTTAGCCTTCAGTTTATCCCTTCATATTGAAAGATATTCAACATTTCACTGTAGATTAAGGCGAATGCAATTCATAGCTTCTTGCACCTGGTCTGGCACTGCACATTTTCCTTACACAACACGAGATCAAAATTCCATTAAAATAAAACCCTAATGAGTATTATCAATGTCTCTAATGCATAAAATCATTGTGATTGATAAGTAAAACATATCTGAAAATTTTCATCTGGGGGTAATGATATGAAATGAAATTAAATGATATTTTAAGGTCCATAAGACTAAAAATACTATATGAGACCATTAGTTCCCCATTTTTCGCTTTTTGCAATTCAGTCCTCTTCCAATTCAAATTGATGATGAGCTGGCCCAATCTTTCAACAATCCCTCACTAAAAAGACAATGCCAAGGAACTGATGCTAACATGTTCTCATAACTTTCTCTGATGTCTTTGAATGCATCACATTCCAAAATGAAATGCTTTTCTGATTCCACGGCCCTAGACATGCAAAATGTACACACCTGTTCTTCCCAAGTTTCTTTAGGCCTTTTCTTCCATCCTGTTTCACACCGAAGTTGATGTGAGTTAGTCCTTAATTGGGCAATAAGAACCTTTTCCCTCCATGAAATGCTAGCTCCAATGAACTCTTTTTGTTGTAAATCACACGTAGGGTTGAATTCCTTAATGTAACATTTCTTCTTTCTACCCAACTCTTTCCCCATCCCTTTTTATGAAACTTCTCCATAACAAAATCCTTTATCTCCATGCTATTTGTGGGACAGGCATTGAGGTATATATTCCATTTTTGCATCCAAGTGTAGTTTTGTTTCATCCATGTTTTCTTTCTTTCACTGATGCCTTCATTGAATATAACATTAGGCCATCTACCTACTCTCGTTTGTTCAATTTTTTTTAGGTATATTATGAGCCGCACCATAGCAATTGCTTCAATGGAAGTTGATCCTATTTCATCAACATTATCTCATAAAGTACCAAACTTTTTATTTTGAACTTGCTCATGATCAAGAATTTTTGGATTTTCTCAGTTTGTTTCCATTTTGACATGGGAGTGCTGCTAGCCCACAATTCACACCCATATAATGTCACTGGACAAACTAGGAGTCCAAAAAGCACTTTAATCGTTTTCCAATCCCATAACTCTGCCTCTCTAGATCTGTTTTGAAGAGAATATAATGCTTTCCACCCTTCTAAAATTCTCATCTTTCTACAGTTCTCCCAATTGAGGTTTTTGTTTAAATCAATCCCAAGGTACTTGTACTCATTTACTTCTTCAAGAATGTTGTCTTCAAAGAAGAAATTTTGTTGGCTTTGCTTCCTTTTATTATAAAAAATCATTATTTTGGTCTTGCTAGTATTGACTTGCATCCCCACTACTCTACAAAAATGCTCAAGGGCATATAAGTGCATTTGCAATCCATGGGCCGATTTATAAATCAATGCAATATCATCAACATATAAAAGAAGCTTTATCATAAACTCCCCCAACCAAACACCATCTCCACCTTGCAGATTTAGCCACTCTTCCAATTTATCAATATATAGACCAAAAAGAGTGGGGGATAGAGGGAAACCTTGCTTGAATCCAATGTCACTTCTAAAGCTTTCTGAAATACCCGCTGAGGTTCTAATTTTGACTTTCACTTCTTCATAAAGTCTATGGACAATGGCTCTATAATGCACCTGAATTTCAAGTTCTTCCATTCTATACCACAACTTATCCCTAGGGACTGTGTCAAATGCTTTTTTGAAGTCAACAAAGTAGAAAAATACTTCTTCTTTGTCCTCCCAAAACTTTTCAACAATGTGTCCCAACGTGATGCCATGATCCACTGTAGAATGTTTCAGCCTAAAACCCGCTTGTCCTCTTGCCCTCTATTCTTTTACTTCAGCCCACTTTCTAATTTTTCCTTCTACCATGCTGCCAAAAAGCTTTGCAAACAAAGGATTGATCATAATTGTTCTATAGTTGGATGGATTATTAATGTCTCCACTTTTAAAAATGGCTATTGCCAGGCTAGTTGTCCAGTCTCTTGGGAATCCTTGCTGAATGATGTTGTTGAATATTTTCATGATGTACGGTGCAAGAGGGTTCATTCCCCATTTTAGATAGTCTACTTGAAGTTCAACCAAGTCCTTTGCCTTTCTTGTTTTCATTTTCTTAATTCCATTCTCCATCTCCTGTAATGTGAAGAGTTTTGAATTTGTGTTGATCCTAGGGGGGACTCCGCCACAGATTCTTTCTCATAGAGTTGCCTTGCATATTCAAACAATTGATTGGTTGTAATATTATTTTCAATTTGTTTCTTCCTTGGTTGCAGTTCCTGCCATAAAAGCTTTGGATTATTCTTTCTTAGATATATTAACTCTTCTCTCCTTGTTTGCATGAACTCATCTTTTTTCCTTTTTAGTATATGCTTATATAACTTTGCATTCATCTTCTCTTTTCCTATCTTTTTCAAGGTTGTCCTTGCCATTTTGCATTCCTAATTAAACCAAGCATTTACAAGAAAACAATTTGATTCTGATTACTATTTTTTTGCTCTTTTACACTTCTCAAGTGCACTTTGGATTATATTTGTTGACTCATGGCTGCTGAAGCATTTGAAACCAATTTTCTCCTTCTGAATTAATCTCTCTAACATTGTCTTGAAGATAGTACCATTTTCTTGTGTTAGAGGAATTTTTCCCCTTGATAGTGATTGTCGAGAGCATTGAGTTCTCCTCCTATGCTACCTTTCTTCTAACCAGGCTAACCTTATAAAAATTGGGTTATGTTTTGATTTTAAGTCCCAAATATACTCTCCAATACTAACTTCATCTATCTTTTCTGTTAAGCTTTGTGAACACATCACATAGTCAACGACACTTGCCCCATTGTATGTGTTGCAAGTGAAGTTCCAAGACCTTTTCCATCGATCTAGACCATTGAAAATAATTAAGTTGAAAGCCCCACATAGTGTAAGCAACTCATCTCGAAAATAATTGCTAACTTTGTAATCTTCTGAACACCTCACCCATTGGGGATTCTCCTCTTCAGTGAGCCAAATAGGATTGTTATCCTCTTTGCAACAAAGGATGTTAGCTTGATTATTTGTTTTTCTATCATTGAAATCTCCCACTAAAAGAACTTCTCCTTGCTGAGGGTACACAACAATATCTTGTTTTAAAGCTGTATATGGATCCTTGCTGTCAAGCCCCTTATTTTTGTAAGTTTTTGAGACTTGAGGGGAAAAATAGCATGTTGTAATTCTTATGTGATTCTCATTCTCTGATATTTTCAACCATAAATATTGTTTATTTTCATATTCTTTAATTAACCAAATGTGATGGCCTTCTTTTTCTCTCACTAAAACTAGTATTCCCCCATACCCTTTGCCATTTTCTGCTACCTTGTTCCAAACTGCCAACTTCAAATAATCGTCAAACACATGAGATTTGCAACCATCATGCTCATGAGTTTCTATGAGACAAAATATGTCTCTACCTTCCGCAATAGGCCCTGATCAAGGTCCCCTCCTCCAAGAGTAACCTCTACAATTCCAACAAACTAAACATAGGTAGACATGGGTAGGATATGACTACTATGTAGTTTGGCACATAAGACTCAAATTTGAGTCTCCACCCGTTTTTGTCCATGCTTCTCTTGTTGTTTTCGTCTCTCTTATTGAATTCTCTGTTTTTTCTTTACTGTCAGCTTGCTACCCTGATTTCCATGGAGGCCCAAACATTACAATAAAGGCTTTCCCATTGTACAACCATGCTCTTTTCCCTTCATTTCTTGCTGTTCTAATTTTCTCCACTTCATCCCTTCTCTCTTCTTTTTGCTTTTTGGTTAAATCTTCATTGAGGAAGAAGTACGAGCCTTTCAAGAGTTTATTTTTGCCCAAAAGTTGTCATTTTTCTTGTACGCTTGCCATGGTGACTTTTATGGGTCGAGGCCTCTCTTCACATATCCTCCCAACCCTTCTTGCTTGGCAAATTTTCCCTTTCCAATGTAGTTTCTCTTTCAGAAAGTCTCTTGTCAAATTGAGAGTACTTTCATTCTTCCCATAATCTCTTATTCCCCTGATAATAAAGTTTGTTTTTTTGTCTTGTCTTTCTTTTTGTTCTATTTCCTATGCTCTGCAATCACTTGCATATTCTTCTTCATCTATCCTTATGTAACCATTAGCGTCTTCGGCTCTAACTTTGATTTCTTTTGGACTATCTTTCCCACTGTTCATTTTTTCCTTCTCTTTGGAAATGTTTGTTTGCTGATATACATGTGTATTTACTTGAGTTTGTTTAGAAATTATCACATCTCTATTTGCTGTTATTACTTCTTTCATGTTTTTCCATTCTTTTTTTCCTGTCTCTAGAGCCTCTTGTAACATTGATACATGTTCTTTTAAAATTCTATTTCCTTCCATTAGAAATTGGTTTGCAACTATGATCTCAGAAATTTTATGGTCTCTTTCTTATTCTCTGGCTTCCAAAATATCCAGCCTTGTTCTGACCTTCATCAGTTCTTGGACATATAGATCTAATGACCAGGTAAGAGGTGTAGATGTGGGACTGTAAATGATTGATTCTTCCTTTTTTTGTTTCTCTTATTTATTTTCTTTTTTTTTTTTCTTAATCTTGATCAGTTTTCTTCTCATTTGTCCCCATTTAAGGGGAGCAATCCTACGCCTTATAATGCCCTCATATTGTTTTGCGTTTACCCAAATCCACCTTCATGTTTTGTCTGTTGAAGTAATTTTGACTTGACCCAAATGATTTGTTTCCACAAAATTTGAAATTTCCTTGCTCTTTATGCCTTGGCTCTTTTGAGCATTTTCCATGTTCTGAACGTTTACTTATTTAGACGTTAACTGCCTCATTGCTCTGTGCTCACGCTACCTCTGCTTCTATGCTCACAAAACCCTGTTTGTGAGTTGCTTGTTCACGTTGCATATCCACTGTGCTCACAAAATCCTATCCTCTACTTGCCCGCTTGTTCACGCTGCCTGTTACCTGTGTTCATGTTGCCTGCCTATTCACGCCTGGAAGAATATCGATTGGCAAAGCGATGTCTACCACCAGATATTCGCCCTCCAACAAATTTAAATACATGTTGAGTTGCAACTACCAAGTTCAGCAAAAGGAATGATGAAAAAGGAATGGTCGACCGTTGATGTACAAGCAATATTGATTATAAAATGCAGTTAGCCCACTCATGTAAGAGAATATATATACTTCTAAACAAAGAACGTACAGTCAAAAGGAAATGTCTGTGAACTCTTTCACGTTTCTGTCATTCCAACTAGAGTGGGATTGTATTGATGGATTCTTAAACTGTTTAGGTGTCTTCTAGTTGTGATCTGTTTCATCTTAGTGGTGTGAGTTGCTAATTAGTTGAGCTTTTAGGTGTGCTCGGTCCTCCTATTGGCATGAGAGCATTCATGTTTTATGTTTCTTCCCTTCAATCATTTTAGGCTTTCCTTGTCAGTCGGAGCTGTGCCTTGAGACTGATCATCATTTTGACAACTAGAATTGTTGAATGTGGCAATTAAAACAAGATTCAGAAGACCAAGATAGCTTGCTGGGGTTTTAGAGTTAACTGTCAACAAAAAAAAATGGCTTGTGGATGCCCACTGACAAAACACACTCACTAATGTCAAAAAAGGTCACATGTCATTGCACAGATTCCAAGAAAGATATCAGATATCGGACGCTAAGACAAGAATGTCAAAAAAAAGTTGCATGTTGCACAAATTTCAACAAAGACGTCAGATGACAAGTGAAGTGTAATAATGGTCTATATGAAAAAATTTCAGTGTTCATGTATTCACCTCTACATTGCATAAATATAAAGATTCAAATTTTAATCCACATCACTTAAACATAGAAGATTTAAACCCATTGTAATTATATTGTGATAATATTTAGTGGTCCTGATAACCCACATCATCTAAACATAAAAGATTTAAATTCATTGTAATTATAGTGTAACAATATTTAGTGGTTTTGATTAACTACACTTATTAGTTTGAAAGAGGTTGGCCAAAAATTTATGTTATGTGATTTTTATCTAAAGAATTTTTTTAGTATATTATGGATCGCAAAAGATTGAATTCATAAACAAATATTTATCCTTGTAAAAACTCAAGTATTTATTACATCAATTGATTTGAAATGGAATATATAGACATGGAGAAAACTTTTTTTAAATAACCATCACATCTTATGTGATTTTTATCTAAAGACTTTTCTAAGTATATTATGGATCACAAAAGCTTGAATTCAGAAAAAAAAAAAAAAAAAATATTTATCTTTGTAAAAACTCAAGTATTTATTACATTAATTAATTTGAGATGGAATATATAGATATGGAGAAAGTGTTTTGTAAAAAACCATCACATTAGATCATTTGGAACCTAAAATTTAATAGTTGTGTTCAATGTTTGTTAAAAAAGTTAAGAAATTTATTTTTAAATCTACCATAGATATCACAGAGGTAACAGATGAAGAAGTGTTTGGAACCTAAAATTTAATAATTGTGTTCAATGTTTGTTAAAAAAGTTAAGAAATTTATTTTTAAATCTACTGTAGATGTCACATGGGTACTCATTCATGGTGGGGCAACACTGCTCTTTGCATAGACATTACATCCCAATAAAATGAAGAGTATTTTCTTTGTGATAAAACTTATTTTCATATTGTCCATAGGAGCACTTTATGATATATGCATACAATGTCACTATAAAACCCTAAATTCTCTTATCTTCTACTAGGCTACCTAAAACATTTGTTTAATAACCTAAGTGACTATCAAAATTCTTGTGTAGAGAATGATAGAATTACAAGATCTGTAGTTGTTGTGATACTCTAGATCGCTTGAAGTCACAAACACGATATGGATGCAATTCACAAAGTGGGCCAAATGCTTATAGAAAGCAACATTGTGATAAAATGTTGTTTGTTGTTGTTGAAAATATCAAACAGATTACAGAACCAAAACAACCCTAAACCATACATGAAAGAATAAAAAATTTGAAAACTTGTTGTGATACAAAGAAAGATTGACAATTTAAAACAACACAAGAAATGCTATAAAACACTATGTACAAATATTACATATATTTCACGATGAATGAAAGAACCCAAGATGTTTATAAGAATTTTTTCAGAAGAAAACTCAAAAACCCATAATGGCATACTCATATTAATACTTATTATTAATGAAGAATCTGATGTTTTGCATTGATAATGACATTAACTGCAATTTAACAATTAGAAACAAAAGGACAAAATCAAAAGCAAAATCTACATCCAATTAGGGCAATTGTTAGATATTAAAATTGTAAGACAAGGGTTGTTAGCCGTAAGTGCCTCAATGAGTCATATAGTGTCAATGTTGAATTTATTTGTTTGAGGGAAACTTATTTTGTTTGTCATGGTGTTTTAAATATATCAACAAAATATTATTATTTTTTATGTTCTTAACAACATTATATATAATAAACAAAAAAGTTTATGTTTAAACATTAAAAGCCTCCATCCTTTAATTTCTTAGTAAGAGATAAGGACCTGCATAAATTTTTGGTGGGTAGAAACCACTACTAAGTTTTCAGATTTACATTTTTACTCCTACATGTTAAAGCGTTGAAGAAAACATAAAAACTGGTGCAAATACTTTTAAATTATGGTGGGCCATAACTTATGGTAAATAGATTATTTACATCGGTGTGAGTTATTTTCAAGGATTTTAATTATGAAGGTTAAAAATGTAAAATCTATTTTCAAGGATTTTAATTGTGAAGGTTAACAATGTAAAATTATCACATAAATATTTAAAAATCATGACATAAATATTGCAACTACATATAAAATTATGGCCAAAAAATTTGAGGCAGTGATCCACATGGCACAAAGGCTGCAATAAGGCCTTCAAAGTTATGGTCGAATCACATGTTTGAAAAATAATATTTTTAACAATATTAAGAAATAAATATTTGTTGTTCAAAGTTAAACATTATAACTTGCATTGGTTAAAGCTAAAGAAATAGTGGTCAAGAGGAAAATCTATTGCTAGAGTCCTACCTTGGCAAGGACTACTAAAATATATTATATATATATATAATATATTATATATAGTGAGAAAACTTATCGTAATTCAGTTGTCAAACCCACAGTGGAGACAATCATCACTGACTCCTATAGATTACTCATCATTGTTATTTAAGCAAAAAGCATTTTTAAGACTACTCCAACCAATTTCTAAGTGATAGTTATTCACTAAAGTAATGATCTAAAATAAGATAAACATTTATATAATGTTTAAGATAATGATATAAAAAATATTAAATGATATGAAAATTTATGTGATTATTTATTTTTCAAATTAGCTGACCTGATTTTAAAAGAAATAAATTTAACACATTTGTAGATTAGGTAAATGATATTTATTTATTAAAGAAATATATAAATAAAATAAAATTCATAAATGAGATATTTAGTAAAATGATATTATTTATAAAAATAAATATATAAATAAAATGAAAATTTATATAATGTATATAGTTAAGGCCTAGTCTAATTTATAGGCAAAATGGGTTTTTTCACGATTATTTTTCTCGTTAATTTTAATCAAAAGCTTACATAATCTTTTAAAAACTTGAGTGTAAATTGTTTAATCTGCATAATTTGAATGCCCTGGGAGTTTTTTAGGGTGTTGAACCTATTTATGCATTCAAAAATGTATATTAAACAATAAAAATAATCTTGAAATTGTATTTCCAAATTTTGGTGAATTCAGGTGAAAAAAGCTATTTCGTCTATAAGTTAGATTAATCCTCTAAACTATGTCATTTATTGAGGGTGTTCTATTCCATAATGATAACGACGCTTCTCTTTATGAAATAAAACCATACTTTATAGAAGAAATTTGTCATATACTATTTGATATAATTCATTGGTTAACTTTTCGCTTTGAAAGAAAGAAAGAAATTATTTTAATGTCCACAAGGCTAAAGATACCCTCTGAGATAGATTGCTTCTTCATCTGCTTAATGTATTCGGCTCTCTTTCTATGAAGCTTCAAAATAAATGCTCCCAACTTCTTGACAAATCCCTCGCTAAATAGATTATCCCAAGAGCTAGCTGCCAGCATATCTACATAACTTTTTGTCTTTGAAGGCCTCACATTCTAAAATGAAAATATTTTATGTTTCCATTTTTCCAAAAGAAAAAAAAATGCATACTCTTTCCTCCCACACTTCCTTTGGCCTTTTTCAGTGCTCTATTTCACAACAGATTTGATAAGAATTAGTCCTTAACTGAGCAATAAGGATTTTGGCTCTCCAAGAGATATTGGCCTCTATGTATGCTTTTGGTTGATGACTATGAGTGGGATTAAACACTTCAATATAGTAATTTTTCTTTCTTCCTAGCTCCATATCCCATGCACACTTGTGGAACTTTTCCATAACAAAAGTTTTTATCTCTTTGTTGTTTATGGGACACATGTTCAAGCAAATACCCCATTTATTAAACCATTTTTTATTTTGTTGCATCCAAGTTGTTTTGCTCTTGCACAATCTATCATTAAAGAAAACCTTAGGCCATCTACCTTCTTCCATTTGCTCAATTTTTTTACATATCTTATGACTCGTACCATAGAAATTGCTTCAATAGGAGCAGTCCTTGTTTCACTTAACAAGTATCATAAGGAATTGCACTTTTACTCTTAACTTTGTTTGTAATCAAACACTTCTGAGTTTTCTCAATTTGTCTCCACTGCATGTCGGATGTATTGTTGGCCCATAGTTAACAACCATAGAGAATCACTGGAATTACTAGAAGCCCAAAAAGAGTTTGAGTGGTTTTCCAGTCCCATAACTCTGCCTCTCTACACCTATTTTGAAAAGCATAAAATGCTTTCCAACCCGCCAAAGTTCTTTTCTTTCTACAACCATTCCAGTGTAGATTTTTGTTGAAGTAAATTCTGAGGTATTTGTAATCCGCAACTTCTTCCAGAATTTTGCCTTCAAAGTATAAATTATGTTGGTTATGTTTTATTTTCTTAGAGAAGACCACTACTTTCATTTTGGTGATATTTACTTGCATCCCCACACTTCTACAAAAATGCTCAAGGGATAGTAAGTGCTCTTGCAAACCAAGAGCCAATTTAGTGATCAGAATAAGGTCATCTGCATAAAAAGAAGCCTTATAACAAACTTTCCCAAATAGATACCATCACTCCCTTGCGAATTTAACCACTCCTCAAGCTTGTCGATATATAAACCAAAAAGGGTAGGAGATAGTGGGAAACCTTGATTGACCCCGAGATCACTTCTAAAACTTTCAGAAATGGCTGCTGAAGTTCTAATTTTGACTTTCACCTCTTCATACAACCTATGCACAGCTGCTCTCAAATGTTTATGAACCCTAAGTTCCTCCATTCTGTGCCAAAGCTTATCCCTAGGAACTGAGACAAATGCTTTTCTGAAATCCACAAAACAACAAAAGAATTTTTCCTTTTTCTCCCAAAATTTTTCAATGACGTACCTTAAAGTTATACAATGATCAACTGTGGAATGTTTAGGTCTAAAACATGCTTACGCTTTAGCACACTTATCTCTTTCTCTTTCCCACTTGCTAATTTTGTTTTCTATCATGTTTCCAAATAGCTTTGCAAACAAAGCATTTCTCATGATGGCCCTATAATTGGAGGGATTATTGATGTCACTTCTCTTGAAAAGAGGTACTTCCAGACTAGTTGTCCAATCTGTGGGGAACCCTTGTGGTATTAAAGACTTTTGTAATGTGAGGTGCAAGAATCTTTGAGCCCCACTTTAGATATTCTGCTTGGAGTTAAGCTAAGTCTCTTGCTTTTCCAACACCCAACTTCTTGATACCCATCTCTACCTCTTGTACCATGAAGAGTTCAGTATCAACGTTGACGAAGGAGAGAGGGTCAAACTTGGGAACCTGCTCATAGAGTTTATTGCATAGTCAAACCATTTAGAAGCTGTAATATTATTTCCAATTTGTATTTTTTTGATTGGAGCTCCTTCCAAAATAATTTGGGATTATTTTTCCCAAGGAAGATTAGTTCTTCCCTCCTTGAAACCATGAAATCAACCTTTTTCTTGCTTAATAAATTCTTGTAAGCTTTGAGCTTTATGTTATCCTTGTTTGACTCTTTCCACATTCTCCTTGCCTTTTTGCATTCCTCATCAAACCAAGAATTAACCGGAAAGCAATTTATTTTAGACTTCTTAATTTTTGTTCTTTTACACTTTGCAAGTGCACATTGAATTAAATGTGTTAATTCATGACTATGAAGGTTGTGAATCATAATTTTCTCCTTCTCGAAGAGCCTCTCCAATGTCATTTTGAAAGTATTACAATTTTCTAGGGTCAAAAGAATTCTGCCCTGTGGGAGATTTTGTTGGACATGCTGAATTTTTGATTCTAATTGTTTCTTTCCAATCCAAGAGAAACATAAATAAATTGGCTTGTGATCTGATTCAAGTCCCTCAACTGATCTCCAATCAAAAGTTCCTCCATTTTCTCACACAAACCATGCGAGAAAATTACATAATCTACCACACTTGCTCCATTGTAAGTATTGAAAGTGAAATTACTGGACATTTCCCATCTAGTCAAGCTGTTATAAATGACTAAACCAAAGGCCCCACACAGAGTAAGCAATTGTTCAGCAAAGAGATTACAGCCCTTGTCCTCTGAAATTCTTTCCCACTGATGATTACTTTCTTCTATAAGCCAAATAGGGTCACAGTCATCTTTACAACAAAGAATGTTAGCTTGCTCACTTACAATCCTAGCATTGAAATCACCCACTATAAGGACTTCACCTAGTTGCGAATATGTTGCAATATCCAATTTTAAGGCTGCAAATGGATCTTTGTGGCCAATCCCTCTACCTTTGTAGATTTTTGAAACCTGCAGCACAAAATAGCATGTTGCAATTCTGGTGTGGTTTCCATTTTCTGATATTTTAAAGCAAATGAATTGTTGATTTGAGTCTTCTTTTTCTAATTGAATGAGACGATCTTATTTCTCCCTTACTAAAACCATGATACCGTCTTGCCCTTTTCCATTCCCTGCTACCTTGTTCCACACCGCCATCTTCCAGTATCCTTCAAACAGAGGTGTCTTGCACCCTTGATCCAAGTGGATCTTCAGATACAATGGCATGGAAAAACTCAGAAATCCAACTGGGCATAATGAAGTCAACCTAGGACCAGAGCATAGATCTCGTCTTCCTGATTCCAATGGTGCAAACAGTACTTCAATCCGAGTCTGGATGATGAAGTTATCGCCCGAAGAAGGATGCTTTAGTCCTTAAGAAAATGAGGAATTTCCTTTGAAAAGGAGCCTTAAGTCTTTAAAGCCAAATCACAATTGGAGGTTGCATATGGGCGGATTTAAGATTTGGGCCATGGAACCCTTGATTGCCGATCTTCGATCAGATTGGATTGGCGAAACGGAGGCAGCCATATCGGCGGTCATATATATATATATATATATATCTATAT